>OZ026843.1:12521071-12624775 GCA_964023205.1 Lutraria lutraria
GTTGAGAGGTTGTTAATCTAGAGAGGTATAAATTAATACTAGAAGTTAAATCGTGCAGTGGAAAATAATGATGCTGTTGATGAAGAGAGGGCCACTCTGGAAAGGTTGTACTGTATATTAAATCTGGGATCAAAGTGTTGCAAAGGGGGACAACTGAGCTTAGTCTACAGTTATTGCTTAAACTTTAAGATTCTCTTTCCAAACTTTTTCTTAGATAAGTATAATGATCATGTCATTACACACTAACTGTGATTCGTTTAATGTAACAGATTCTTCCACATGTAGCCATTTTATATGATTGAGACTCATATTTAGTCATATATTATGTAGATGTTAGTATCATTCTATAAACTAATGATATATCTTTGCACAGGTCAGGAATTTGCAGTTGACCCAGATAAGTGCTGCTTGCATCAGTTTTGGCTTGAAACTAATGGAAATTGCAGTTTAGCCGCGGAGTGGAAGATTTCTCATTTTGATATTGTGTTATAATGATTTCCAATTTATTTCACACATTGACAGACGTGTGCGGAGAAAGTGTCTGTCCTTGATCCGGATAACAACCAGATTATTTATCTAACAACTCAATATTCTCTGTCCGGTTGTGAAATTGAGTCCATTGACGGGGTTGATCACTACGTCTGTTCTGGAGGCCGACGTTTTCGCTCGGCCAGAGAGAGATGGTGGTTTATTGCGGCGAGTCGGTGTGATCGTGGTTCTGACTCTGTAAGTGTGTTACACGCAGTTCAATGTTGTACGAATAGTGTTTATGCTCTTATTATTTTGTGATCACTGTTTATTTCGACCACAGAATTGTTCTGAGAGAGAGATGGTTATGAACCCAGCAAATAACCAAATAATATATCTGATGCCATACGCAAGGTCCTCAAACTGTACAGAAGAAACCATTAATGGTGTAGCCACTTATGTTTGTAAAAGTGAACGGACATTTAGGGCCGCCCGAGAACGGTGGTGGTACATCGCCGTATCGCACTGCCTACCTAGGACAGTAAGTTGGTACCAGGCCTTGCAATGCATACCCATGGATGTTCAGTGCTTTTTGTGCTTGCTAGCATGCTTTATGTGTATTTAATTCTGTTTCTATACAAATTAAGGTGTTAGAAATTGTAGGCCAAAAAGAAAATGCTTGGTTTCCGCTTATTTATAAAGTTAAACATCCAAAAAAGAAATGGGTCAGGAGGTCTTCAGAACTTATTTCAAATATATAATTTTAGTTCAAAGAAAATTTACCTTGACCACAGCAGAGTTTTGGGTCTAAAAATGTTTCGGTCAGTCTGGTGTGTGCGGAAACCAGGATCTCTTTTTCTGACTAATCCTAAATTTGGACTTTTTTTATGCGCTTAGAATGATTTAACATATAGCTTATATTAGCAAGCTTTTTATCTGCATGTATTATATATATAATTAATTGCATCTAAATGAAAGAGTTCTTGCAGAAATTACATGAAAACACTGCTTTAGGATGCATAGCTAAAATGTCAGATGGCCATTGTGTCACAAATTTGAATGAATACCTTAAGCAGTAACATCTTTTTTTAGATTTTCTTCCTTAACTAATGTAACAATGTTTCTCAAGGCTGTCATGTTGTAATGTACCAGTACTGCTTCTTTGCAGTTATTTGTTTTTTTTGGTGATGCTTGTGTTGGTTGAGCTTAAGTTTTAAAATGAGGTGGATAGATTTCTACTTATATATTAAACCTATTTCATTAAATACAGTAAAACCTCATGTAGTGACCAGCTCAATACAGATACCATTTCATGATAGCAACCACTTTTTTCTGACCAGTTTATGATATTTTACCTAAATTTTTACTCACTGATAATGAGATTAACTCAGATCAATAGTTATTATACCCCCACTACCACTGGTAGGGGGGGGGGGGGCTATATAGGAGTCACTTCCGTCGGTCCGTCCGTCTGTCCGTCGGTTGGTCTGTCCCAAAGTTTGTCCACACTGTATCTTCTCTATGGATTGAAGGATTTTTGAATTACTTTGTACATTTGTTCACCATCATGGGACAGTGTGTCATGCGAAAGAATTATGTCAATATCTCCCAGGTCAAGGTCACACTTGGAGTTCAAAGGTAAAAAATGGTCATAGAAATTAGCTTGTACAGGCCATAACTATGTCATTCATTGCGAGTTTGAAAATCACTTGGCACATTTGTTCACAATCATGGGACGGTGTGTCATGCGAAAGAATTACGTCAATATCTCCAAGGTCATGGTCACACTAGAATATCAATTCTTAAAAATGGCCATAGATTAGCTTGTCTTTTAGTTGTCTATTGTGGGATTTTAAGTTAACTGATCACCATCATAAAATAACAAGCAATCACACGGATTATCACACGGATTTTGTACAACTAGAAGCCATACATCTGTGACAAGGCGGTGATGGGGGGGGGGGGGTATTTTAAGTCACTCTGTGGCAGTTCTAGCTATTATTAATATAAAAACTGATTATATTTGGTTGCAGAGGTGGTTTAAATACGGAGGTTTTATTGTACATGGAAATATTCACATACTAGTAATAATAATAATAAAATGTATTTGTTTATTATAGTTATAGAATAGGCTTTTAGCTGGCTTGTTTATTTTGCATGATGTATCAATATTTATTTATTATGTATATTATTAATTTTTACATTAAATGATAAGAAAATTATTTTAACATAATAAATACTCCAATAAATGTCTTAAAAATCTTCAAAACAATCTTCATGCCATCATTTAGTTGATTTTAGATTTATTTTAAGACAGTAAACAATAGGAAACATTTACCACCCTCCACCCACTCACCTAACCCCACCCATCATACCCCACCCACAATACCCCACCCATCATACCCCACCCACCTAAATTGCATCCCCCTTGTTTTTCATGCTGCATCAACATTTTAGTCATTTCACTGCTGCTAACTATGATAAATATATTATATTACAAGCTAATAAGATTGGAGAATTAGCCATCAGTAAAATTTAGGAATAAAAAATATCTGCTAACAAAGTGTGTATTCATTGTTCCAGAATATATTTTATTGCCTCCATTGCTGGAAAAAATGATAATGATCAATCGCTTACAATTAATAATATCTTCAAATTGTCCTTTTATTGATCATATTAGTCGCTGTCGCAAATATATTTAATTTATGATCCAGCTGCTGCCGAATGTATCCTAATAAAAGAACCCTGTGCATATTATAATTTTTTCCATTTTGCTCCGAACTACTATAATACCTGTGAACAAAGGCCACCCTTGAGGAAGACAATATGTGGCCTTTATTGACAGGTGACCTTTATTCAGAGGTAATTTTGTTCTCAATAATCAATGACAGTTTTTAAAAGATTGGCTATTATTCACAGCTTGGCCTTTATTTGGAGGTGGCCACTAACACAGGTTTGGCTGTAGTTTTGGAAGGATAAGATATTTTTTCTGATTATTTAAGCATTCAAGGTGAGGCCATCTTAGAAAAAATATTGGTTTGCAGTTACAGGATGATTCATTAAAAAAATCCCCAACTAAACACTTTTAGCGGTTTTGGCCTAAAAGTTTTTTTTCCTCATGCCGGTTTTTCTTTTTCTGTACAAGCATGATTAAGTTTGACCAAAATATTCCTACATAAAATTTTGGTCTCATAATCGCAAACTTTTTTTTTTTATATGGCTTAGGTCATGATTTTTCATTTTCTCCAAGAGGGATAAGTTAATTAGGGGACGAGGGAATTTATTAGGGTACAGCAGCAATATTTTAATCACACTCTCGTCATTGCTAGTTCATGGGACATAATCAGACATTAATCCATTCAGTATATATTTGCCTTATTCATGATTACCTGTATGCTGTAGAAATTTAATGATCTTCAAAAAAAAAGCTTGAATTGATTTTCTCCATTTCGAAGGGGTAGAAAAATCACTAGAACATCAGACAAAGAACACAGGCATGTTATAGCTTGTGTATTTATTCTTCACTGAACTGTGGTGTCATTTGATCATGGGGAACTATTATTGAGTTTTGGATTGTTCAGAAAACTTCAGAACTAGTTTTTTCTGTTCTGGTCATTTCCTTTCAAACCAGGATAGTTATGAATAAGGATGAGGAAAATTATATTCTAAATCAATCACTAACTTTCATGTTTTTGTTTCAACGCTTATAGCAGCTTAAAACATTACACATGGGTTTGGTTCTTCTATCTTTGCACTGTAAAGATATTGAGCTATATTGTTGTTTGAAATCTATTTTTGCTAAATATGACAATCACTCTCTTCATTTGTGACCAATATACCTGTATGCGTGATTCTACAGAGCTTCCTTGCAATTTACATGGGTATTCATAATCAGCCCTCTTCCATCATTAGGTATTCAAGTTTTACCAGTTGGTCTGGAAAAATGATTCTAGAGCCGCAAGCGTTCCGTTTATTGACTGTAAATGTCCTATTTAACACTACACTGAACATTATGCCAAAGGGGGTATTTATTGGAGGCTCTTTGTAGTAAAATCCTGAAAAAAAACATATTTATCCTTGAAATAGTCCATCTCTGTCCTGAGGTGCTATACCGACCCTCAAATAACCTCTACTTAAAGGACTGAATTACAAGATTCTTGTAAAACAAATCATTAAAGAAGTCAACACGTGAACATGTCAACTTTCATGCATTTCATTTCTGATCGGAATGAAACTAACAGAGGATTGAAGAAACAATATAGCGAGGGCTCAGCGCAACACTATCGTAACTTGTTCTTATTTCAATATGAGTTACGACACTCTTGCGTTGAACCCTCGACTATAGCTTCTCAACTTAATTTTGCTTAAATATTAATAAACAGTTTGAAGACAAACTGAACTTCGCTAAAACATTAAGAATGGAGGGGAAATGCTCGACATTCACTTCATTAATGTTGCGAGGATCAAGAAGGATAACTCTGGATAGAGAAGGAGGAATTAATTGACTTGTATTTTTTCAGATATTATTAAAAGTATGCTCTATAGCGAGGGCTCAGCGCAAAACTGTCGTAAGTTGTTCTTATTTCAATATGAGTTACGACACTGTTGCGTTGAACCCTCGTGTTACGTCATTATTGAATCTTATAAATTGGGAATATTGATTTCATTCTAACAAACACTGATTGATATTTTTTCACAATAATAATTAAAAAGAATAATGAAAAAATAACAAATTAGTGGTTTTGAACATTAACTCTACAAGGTTTTTTGACTGACTATATACTAATTGATTAGTCAAGAAAAGGGAATATAAATTCATGCATTTGCTTGTTATATCATAATAAAATTTTGATGATAATAAATTCATGATGAAATGATTTTTCATTGCCATTTTTGTTGAGCCCACTTAGTCGCCACAATGGCACTTGCGTGTCTGTATGTTAGTTAGTTGGTTGGTTATAAGTAAGTCCGTCCGGATCCTTGTCCGGGCTGTATCTCCCTTATCTAACTTGGCATAATTGTTTAACACAATGAGACGGTGTGCACTGCACTGTGCAGTGCACAGGATCCAGGTCTCTAGCTCTAAGGTCAAGGTCACACTTAGAGGTCAAACGTCAAAAATGAGCATTATAGACCTTGTCCGGGCTGTATCTCCCTTATGCATTGACATTTTTTAAAATAACTCACTGTTGTGAGTTTGATTCCCACCTGATACCTGACACAATTATACCTGTGAGGAATACTTTTCCTTTATTTTTGTGGTCCATGTTCGCAAGTTCAGTTGTATTTTTATGATGGTTTTATAAATGAGTTTATTACATTGCATGTCATTGTATGATAGCTATAGTATAAAATGCATGGATTTCATATGAATATGATAATTTATAGTTTTATTGTATTAAATTCTGTACTATTAATTATTTCTTTGAGATTGTTAGTTTTATATACGTATATACTAAAATGGTGATAATTTTTTATTCTTACATTGCATATTGATATTGTGTAAAATTTAGCTTTATTGTGTAATGTATGTCTTAAATTTCAGTTTATCAAAGCTTGTTTTTAAAGGAAATTCTTAAAATTAATTGTAATATCTAAAAAAAGTGTGATATTGTTATTATTGCATTATTCTCATAATGAGGTCTTATGTCAAATTTTCCTTTGATTTAATTTTATTCATGGAATATTCTGTGCTAATATTAAAATTGTGTCAATGTTTAATAATAAGACAAAAAAAAGGGATGTATCCAGTCTCAGATTTTCTAATATGAAATTTTTCATCCCCCCCCCCCCCCCCTCCACTGCAAAGAAAATTAACGAGAATTTTTTTTCTTCTCCTTTTCATTTTCGATTTGAATACCGCAACTGTTACATATCTAATGATGATAATGGTTAATTTGTTACCCTGTTAATTTGTATGATTTTTTTTTGTCATAGTAAATTGTGTTACCTATGGTTACCACATACATGCAGGTCAAAGACTGGAAACATACCTATTTCTAAGTCTTCATTTATTGAATATTTTTATTATAATCGAAACAAGATTATTTATTTTCATGTATTGTATGATATTTTTTTACAGCCTGTCGGCATCAAATTAAAGTATAAAATTCACATGACCAATGGTCAGATTGGAGACTATCTACATCGTGAATATTCAGCAGATGAGTTCTGTAAGTATTAACGTATACGTTAGAAAGTTCCTGTATTCTTCTAACCCGGCCAACCCTTGGCTGCTTGAACAGAATTAAAGTATATTTTACTGTTAAATATGTTAACCTGTCGATCTTGGACTGCATGAACAGAGTGTAATGTATATTTTATCATCTATGATTGCCTGACAGTTTTGACCAATGAATTAAGTTATTGTATAAATTTACCTTGTATGAATGCCTGTTGATCTTCAAACGCTGATATGAGAAGTGTTTGTTTTTCCTGATAATATTTTTAGTGTTTGTAAATTAAGTTTGTGTACAAGGCCGTCCTAAAAATATATGTTGGCAGTCTTAATGGGATTTGGATATTGACAAGCTTCTCTCTGTCCAGCATGTTGGCGCCGTTGTCTGTCCGTAACTAAACCTGGTCCGACCAATAATTAGAGAACAAATTGGCTTAAGATCCTCAGACTTGGTAGGGTAGTTGGTCATCACATGTTGATTTTAAGGTCAGTACGTCAATGGTCAAACTATACAGTTGGCCTTTAGGGGGCATTCATGTTTCACAAACATGTTATTTTTTGTTTCATTATCTTTCAGATATCCTTCCAATCGATATAGCTTTCCTCATTGCGTATGCAATACTTTGTATACTGTCCATTGTTTGTGCAGGTAAGATTATCAATAACTGTTACATGACTTGTGCTGTGGCCGGGGTACAGTGGTTAGTGCACTGGACTTGTAACCAGCTTATCTGAGTTTAAATCTCAGTCGCAGCAGGTTCTATGAAAATTTGAAAAAATTATTGACTTTCTACCATATGTCGAGAAGTTACCAGATTAATTGGTTTGACATAAATGGTCACTGTAAAGTCGATAGTTGAAAGTCTTTGGGACCGAAATCCACTTTCATGTTAAGAATAATTGAGATAAATGAAGTTAAAATATGTGTGTTTCTTTGATATATAAAACAAAACAAAATTGTCACTTAATTTCTGTTTAGATACAAGTGGGAATTCGATATAAGCTAATTCAATGCTACAAATCTCATCTGTATTATGGTGTTACTAGTAGTTAATGAGGATGTTAATTGTGCAGGTAAAATATTTTATGTTTTTTTCTTTCAGTATTTTTAAGAAATCGACAACTGTGGCATACCACTTACAAAATGTACATGGTGTCAATTGGATTTTGGACAGGGTATTTATTTCTTATGACTATTGGTTATGGTGTGTATGGTAACGATGGTCTGGAAGATAAATTAAGAGCAACGAAATATGCAGGTAAGATTGTAACTGGTACTAAATTTTAAAAAGGTTAGACAGCACTAAATTATAGCCTTATGGAAAATTTTATGCCATGTTTAACCGCTTTTATTTATCAAATACTTTTATAGTGTCCATTCTTTTCTGTACTTGCTACAGTGAAGTTTGTTAGAGCACGAATCTTGTTTGCTTGACTATGGATTAAACAAATTTACTACAAAAGGGAAACAACCCTTGCAAAATGATCATCACATGTACAACTAGAGTTACTGTTATTTGATCATAAAATGTTCATCTGCTTTTTGAATATTTTTGAGTGGTCTAATAACCCTGAGTTAAGTTTTAAGAGATTTTCAGAATAATAAAAAGAAATTACTTGAGAGAGCATTTCATTAAATCTAAAAAACTAAGTATTGCTACTATTGAGTGTATTTGTAAAATGTACAATACGTTTTCAGCCGATTTTTGATTGATGGAAGTCTCTGACTTTTTATTACTAGCCCCTCTCCACTGTTAGTTTGAATCCCATCTGAGATAAGAAAAAATAAGTGTTCGTAAGATGCCAATCTAGCGGTATGGTAATGGAATGTCTGTGGTTCTGCCCAGGTGTATGCCTGGGGTTGGACATAGGTACCAAGTATGAAGACATTACCAAGAATCATTTAAATTTGTACTGGTCCGTAACTGTTAGTTGATAATTTAGGCATTTGGAAAGTTCCAAATCTCAACAAATCGTCATATTTTAGGCTGTGCATC
The DNA here is from genome assembly GCA_964023205.1 of Lutraria lutraria. NCBI lineage: Eukaryota > Metazoa > Mollusca > Bivalvia > Venerida > Mactridae > Lutraria > Lutraria lutraria. Next base: position 12,529,715 of record OZ026843.1, read on the forward strand.
ACGAGTAAGAGAGACAAATTCTTTTTGAAATTGACACAAAAAAACTGAAGATATTAAGCTATTCTTGTATCATGCGGTCTTACATTCTCTGTATAGCATGGTATAGATAAGTACTGTTGAAATACAGATATCATTTCATTGGTACCTATATCTTACCATATTGTTTCGTTATTAACGGTGTCCAACCCTATGTGCGTCTTGTGTCTTTTTCCTTCATGAAAAGCTGAAGAAGTTGCCATATTCTGTTGATTCAACGAAAATAAAAAAATCTTATATTTCAGCTCGAGCGTGTGAATCCATCAGTACAATGGTGTTCTTGTTAATGTTGATACTGGTTGGTAAAGGTTACACGATCACTCGGGGTAAACTCAGTATGGCATCGACAATCAAGATTTCTGTATTCATGACGTTGTATGTGATTACCTATATCATAATATTCATCTGGGAAGCCATTGTAAGTATATTATAGAAATCCGTCTTCTTACACAAATTTTGTGTACGATTGAATGAAGCTTACTAATAGCAAAATGGTGAATTAGTTTTTCATCAAATGGGAATTTTCTTTTTCTAAATTCTAATGAAAGTTTCTGATAGCTAAACAGAATCTGCGATGTACACATCTCTGTGAGAGTTTGAGGCATATTTAAATCTGAGCTCTAGTCAAGGTGTATTTAGATCCCAGCCCTGGGAGAGGCATATTTATGTTTGGGCACTTGGCACCATATAATAAAATCAGAGCCCTGGGAGAGGCATATTTAGATCTGGTCACTGGATCTGAGACCTGGGGAGAGGTTTATTTAGATCCTAGCCCTAGTAGGGGCATATTTAGATCCTAGCCCTGGGAGGGGCATATTTAGATCCTAGCCCTGGGAGGGGCATATTTAGATCCTAGCCCTGGAAGGGGCATATTCAGATCCTAGCCCTGGGAGGGGCATATTTAGATCCTAGCCCTGGGAGGGGCATATTTAGATCCTAGCCCTGGGAGGGGCATATTTTGATCAGGTCACTTGGTGGTGTATCTAGATCTGAGACCTTGCAGGGATATACTTATATACTTACATCCTAGCCCTGGATGTAGCATGTTTAAATCTGGTCACACAGCAAGGCATGTTTATATCTAAGCCCTTAAAGAGGCATAATAAGAACAAAGTCCTTAGTGGTCCTGGATAAGACATATTTTATCTGACTTATGGGAGATATATATATTTGATCAACAGTTAACAGATATTAACGCAGTACATGTAGAAGAAGGAAAATGAAACAGATAATTTCAAAGACTCCACTTTTACAGTTGATATTGGGTTTTATATCTGTATTGTAGTTAGCTCCCTTTACCTGATAAGTCCACAATATTGGTGTAATATCTTGTATGTTATTATTGATTGTCTTTAAGCTTTTATAATCAGCTGAAAAGCCACTGTATGTTTGACATAAACCACAGTAGGTTGGTCATAATCCACTGTAGGTTATTCAAAATAAGATTGACAAAAATAAGATCTCTGTTGCTTATAATGGAAGTATAGTTAAAAGTCATTTAAAAAATACCAGTAACTTCCCATGTACGAAGAAGAATTTAATGGCCGATAATATAAGTCCATAAATACAGGTTACATTGCATACGAATGACCGCGAGTCTATAACTCTTTACTTAGCTTAAAATTCATGACAGTACTCATATGCAGTCATAAAACCATTAAAATCACATGAACAATAATCTTCTTTGTGTCAAAAAAACATAAAAATACTCTTAAATAGTCTGCGAAATTAGCGCTTGTCTAGTTGACCGGGACAAGTAATAATTGATCCGGACAAGTAACTTTTGTGGTAATTATGTATAGAGTATAAAGGAAAACTATTTACTTTTGGTGATTCGGACAAGTAGTTCAAAATCCTAAACTGTCTAAAAAACAATAAAAACATTCGTCATCTCCTTGCATTCTTTGACAAACTGACGGCCATATTGAATTTTACCTTGTATACAAAAGACCGCGAATCGGCAAATCAAATGTGAGATATGAAATCACGTGGGAAATTCCTGCGACAGTACTAAACTCCCACCAATGTGCGGACCATCTATCATTTGCAGAAATATCAAAAAAGTGTTTTAAGATAAAATGCAATACAATTATATATCAGTATTAATTTGAATTGAATTCAAATGACTATATGAACGATAAATTGACTTGACTGTAGAAATGGCATAATCATGGACGAAAAATGTTTTAAAGTAGCGGCATACAATGTAAACAATAGTCTGGTTCCCTGCCAACAAATGCAACAAGTGGAAACGAACATGGAGGCGATGCGCATGACATGACTGTGTCAGTTATTATTATCCGGGAATTCGCAATCCAGTGTATATCGCGGTTTAAAGTATACAAGGGATACTGGATGTAAATCAAATGTTAAAAGTTTATATATGAAGTCCTCACTAGAGGGAGCTGTGAGAAGATAAAAAGATCATGTCATTTACATCAGTCACTTCTCTTATTTCAAATGATTCTCCTGATTCTTTATTATGCCTGGTGTAAAGCACAGATGATTTTCTAAACACAGTACCAGGGCTCGGTAGTGGGTATAGGGACACTGAAAAAGGGTTCATGAAATATTGAAAGCTTGAACTTAGATTCAAACTAAGATCCAACCCACAACCTTTAGATTGGTAGTCTAGCCCGTTACCACCAGACCATCGACCCAGCAACAGTAGAATACAGCTTTAGTGAACCTCTTGGGTTTCATATAATTTTCTTTATAATTTACACACATATCTCTTTATCCACAACAAATAAAGAATGGCATATATAGGGCAAAATACCTCAAATGTATTCAATTCTTTACTATATCTGAGTTTATTATTGCTGTGTTTTCTGTATTATAAGTTACAACTAAAAGCTGTTCTTGTATCTTTATGGTGCGGGAGGCATAAATTATAGTGATTGTCCTGTCCGTCTTTCTGTCTGTCTGTCTGTATGAGGTTAAGTAGAATTTACTGTTTTGTCTCGCACCAACAGCGCTTACTCGAACACTTTGATACTTATACAGTTGTTGCCTGATACTTATACAGTTGTTGCCTGTGACCATTCTTAATCCACCATATCAATCAGCCTCTTTTTTACCTTGACCTAATTTTGACATGGAATTATTCAAATGGACTATTTCTTGACAGACATGCCATGTGTTTATTGAACGCAGCTTCTTGTTTTTCTGTTCTGACAATATCAATATACCTGTCACAACCAGTTCAATGTACATTTAGAAAATTATATCAGTTTCTTTATTCTAGATATTTTCTTCAGATGTAGACCAATGTCTGAAATGTTATAGGATTATATTATTATCTTGTTTTGCTTTGTCATTGATGAAACCCAATACAAGCTTATGAGAAGGGCAGACGGTAAGAATATCAATTATACCTGTAACGTATAAAAGAGAAATTCTATATCCATAAAAAATTGCCTCAATTTCCTTCTTATTGGCTTGACTTATTAAAATCAATGTTGTCAGTATATAAAGTTTAAAACAGTGGAACTTCATGAACAAGGGCTGTAACTCCGGTAAAACTGCCTCTCATTCCAGGTGATAAGGCTCTCAAGTAAATTTAACAATGTTCAAAAGGCTGTGTTAATGTAAGTTGACTGGTTAAAGTTAAACATTGACTGGTTAAAGTTAAAGAATAACCTGAGAAAGATTTAACTAAGCCGGGAACAAAACTAGACACAGTCAATAATTAACCGAGATTGTTAAAAAATGGGAGGGTCAGAAACTAGGGGTGTCGAGGAACTGGGAAAGGATGCTACTGCATGGGAGGGGTAAAGCAAATTGTATGAGGTGTGCATCTAGGAGGATCCAGAAAATGGAACAAGTTTGCAACTTTGAGGAGTCAGAAGCTGTTTAATTTTTGCAAGCTGGGAGGAGTCAGAAACTGTTGGAGATTTGCAACTGGGAGGAGTCAGAAAATGGAGATTTGCAAATGGGAGGAGTCCAAAACTGTAGGAGATTTGCAACTGGGAGGAGTCAGAATCTGTAGGTTGTATGCAATTGGGAGGGGTCAATGTTTACAATTGGGGGAGGGGAGACAGGTGGAGAAACTGGGAAAAGTAAACAATGAAATAAGTAAAAAATGACAGATATCTTCATCCTTCAAGGTCCATGGAACTGGAGGGAGTCTGCAGGTAACCAGAATGGTTAAGAAATTGAATTCATGAAATATTCTGTTTATGTATTTTCAGATATTTGATCCTGGCCTTGTCTTATACTTATATGAGAGCCCACCAGGTTATGCATTGATTGCTATGAGAATCATTGGTTATATGTGGTTCTGTTATGCCATATTCTTCACCTTGAAGCATTATCCAGAAAAGGGAAAATTCTACTATCCGTTATTTGTGTTTTATACTTTATGGTATGTATTATAAACTACATAGTATAGATATATTGAGCTTATCTTGAGGCTTTCGTGTCTACGGAAAAAATGTTACCTCTCACTTTGCCATGACATGCAGACAATCGGACAAAATTTCCGGTGCAATACTTTTTTCAGTAAAAATTTATGAAAATAAAAAAACTAAAATAATGCTAAAAGGTGCAGAAGTTTTTCTGATGACTCGGATGTCTCCTGTTAAAGCTCTATATGTCAATATCATAATTTCAATATTATTTATGTTTTAATGTTACTTAAACTGTTCAGTTTTGAAGTCAATGAAATGAGACGATGTATTATAAACCAAGTAAATCCTTATAAATGGCTGCTTGTTGTGATCTAACCAGTAATTATGCCTTATTTGGGTATAATGCAGTCACAGCAGAGTGTGAATTTTATCCGAGAATTTGTCAAGTTTTCATATTTTTTGGCCAGTTTTAATCCGTATTTCTATCATATGCAGGTAGATAGTTAACCTAAACAGTCATCCTGAGTCTGTACTTGTACTTACCTTTCTCTCCGCAAGTAACTGTTAACTTCTCCGTACAAATGATCAATGGCAGAGGACAACTGACCTTAGACATAATGCCTTAACCAAATCAATGTGCAATGCCCTATGTCCGAAATAAAAATCATGAGGTCCGTAGATGTTACACTCTGCCTGTTGAGTGAAGTGTCCGGGCTTTACAAAACATGAGTATCATTATTGGAACAGAAATCTTGAGCCACTTGTTTCCTGAATAAATGTAATTTTTATGTAATTATGTCATGAAAAGTATGTACAGAATCTAGGAAGATTGGTTCCCGGTCAGTTGCATGCTGGGATAGATCTGAAATTACGTGTTAAAAAAGGCGTTTTTTTGTATGTTTCGCGTTTTTGTGTAAGTGTGAATATTTCATTGTTGAGTCACCATAATGCAAAATGCATGAGACATTATTGTTCGTTATTATTGCGATCTGATAAAACACTTAATTATGAGTCATGTGATGTTTTTGTTTACAGCGTAATGACTTTGTTGATATCTTCCGATGATACAATGCTCGGCCAAATATGTATTATCAAAGTACAACATTGTGGTACATATATTATTGATTTATCTCATCGTGTGTACATCTGCAGGATCTTAATTTATTCAAAATATGTCTGTATTGTACGGCGAGACAAATATTTACAACATTAAAAGCAAGGTTTGTTACCATGAGGTCACCATCTTGCAGAAATTCTATTCTTGTTCCAACAGTGCTGCCTATAATTTTGCAGGCATTTTATGCACTGCATGTTAATATAATGTCATCGCATTTGTTATTCCTGGCTGGGTACAAATTATCTCTTTGTAAGAAACGTCGATATCTTACGAGACAAACACATATACACGACCTTCTGGATTTTGTCGCTAAATTTCCCATTTACATGTTTCAATGAGTTTCATTGGCTGTTTTCCTATCCTAATGTGGCCAGATTCTATCCTAAGGTTTTAATGTTCACATTTTTTGTTAATTTATGTCTGTTATTAAATTCGTTAACATTTTCATTTAAAGTTTGTCTCGTTGATGTATTGTTTAGACGTGAAGGTTTTTTTACGATTACAAAAATTTGCATTTTGTACCAGGATTTTAAAATGTTCATTATTTCTTAGTAAGAGTTGCTTCCCCTTAACTATTGGGGACATACTAGAATAATTTTTTAGAATTTACTTTCTGTTGTTATCTTAACAGAGGGGTTTAATTTCATCCCTTGATCCCCATATTTCAGGTTTTGGGCTGGCCCCATTGTCGTAGTTACTGCTATGTTTGCAGTTGCATTATGGTCTCGAGAAAAGTCTGTAGTCGGGGTTGAAAATTTTGTTGCTCTTTGTGGGCATCTATTTTTTATGGTGAGTCAGTCCTGTCGGGGGATGCAGCATGTGTGAAACAATGTAAAGTTATTCAATCATTTCTGCATTCATTTAATTTCATCCCTTAATAAACGCAATGGATTGCCCCAGACAAACTGTCTGGGTCATTGTGAAATTAAGGGATTTTCCAGTTCCCTAGAATGTTTCACGAGATGAGACACTCAGGGATTCTAGGGAGCTGTGAGACAATGATGGGAATTTGAATCTCATTCAGATAAAAAAGGGAATAATTACTAAACTCGAGAAAAACGAGGTATGATTCTGCTTTGTTTAAGCGAATTTAAGTATTTAAGAATCAAAATGATGCAGAAGCTTGGATAGAATAGTTTTTAAATTGTTCACAGGAATACCATAATCCTTAGAGCTAGTTAAATGTTGTGCATATATCTATAAGCTTGTGTTGTTGTATGTTGGTATATTATATGCATGTTGGGTGTATTGTCTTTGGGTGTTTGTTGACAGAAATTGAGAAATATTTTGATATTTCAGATAGTTTTTCTTACTGATATTTACTTCTTAAAAAGGAATAAATTTGCAGAATTCTCTCCTTTCAATATTCCTACATACTGTAAATTAGGCATTTTGGCAAGCACTTTAGTTTCGCAGATGTTGGCTGAAAAGTTGTTGTAATATTGTCATTTTTTAGCATAAGTATCCGTATGACATTAAAATATTCTTAAAATTTTTCAAAGAAAAATCTATCTAACTAAGTGTTTAGAACAAACAACTTACTAGCTTATTTCTTAAAGGAGATGAAGATGGCTTGCTTAGTGTTAACTTCTCTTAGTAAAGTTTGTATAAATCTTAAGTGAATATACATATAGGAAATACTGCATTACAACCTCTTCTGAGAGGCCCTCTCTTAAGAAACAACCTCCCTTCAACAACAGCATGATTTTTTCCTACTGCATGATTTAACTATTAATTTAACCTCTCTATAGCAACAATCTCTTAACAATGATATACATTGTAATTTTGCTACCCAAAGGGTGTTGCTTTGGAGAGGTTACACTGTATATAAGCTGATATCATGGACTCTGTAATAAAAAAAATGTTACAGACTCAAAGTTTAATGATTAGAACGAAATGTTATGTTTGACATTAAATGAGCATGCTTTTAGTCTATTACAATAATTTAGATGTGATGTCAATGCTCAGAGATTTGTATTTCATTTTAAACACACTCCAGATTATGTCAAATATATTTTGATTAAGCTAAAGGAAAAGTTGTATTTGTAAAATTGTATCTACTGTAGCTTTGACGTATCGTAGATAGTACAAACATGTTTATGTTTGATTTATAGCTGATATTAAATGCCTCTTTTCTAAGCTCTGGAGATTCCTTAATCTAATGAAGATATCACAGTTATAAATTAAGTCCAGTAAATTGTATTAGGTTTGAAACAAATATGATGCATCTATTCGAAAGAATGCTTTTAATCGTAACATTGTGTCAATTATAAAACCATAGTTAACTATTCTATGTACTGTGGACCCACTTTAAAATGAACATATTCATACTGAATAATTCGTTTGAATTAGAAATGTTTTAAAGATGAGATATGTTGACCCGCCTCCGTAGTCGAGTGGTTAAGGTTGCTGACTTCAAATCACTGTAACCTCTCACTGATAGAGGATCGTTGGTTTGAGCCCAGCTTAGTACCAACCATGTCTCTTTATGTGAGAAAGTAGACAGTTGCTTAAAGAGGATGGGAGACATGTACTGGTTCTTCCCAGGAACAATGTTTAGTGGAACTGTCCGCCTCAAATGACTGACTGTTGAAAAGGGGCGTAAAACCTAATCAAACAATTAAAATCAAACAAACATACAAAAGATGAGGTACACTTTTTTATAAAGGGGGTTTCGTGATAATAGAGGTTTGGAATTAGAGAGGCCGTGTTTTTGGATAAGAGAGGTCTAAGAATAAGTCATTATATATAATCTTTCCTACAAGCCTCTCAAAATATAACATATGTCATGCATACAACAATATTTACAATAGAATTAATTAATTTAAAAAATAGTGTTAAACTTTGTACTGTTGCTTTGGTTTTGAGACTGTAGAAGTTTTGCCCGCCAGTGGTTAGCTTAGTGGTTAGTGCATTGGTCTACTGATCAAGAGGTTGTGAGTTCGAAGCCCGGAGGCTCACACTGTCTGTGACAAATATTACATCCTATGATAAATTGTCCTCCACCTCTGAATAATATATGGGGTAGCTTGGTAGTAGCTTGTGGATAGAATGTGGTTAGTACTGGTCAAGGCCTAAATGAAGGATAACTACCAGCAACGATATGACTGAAATAATGTTGAAAATGGTGTTAAATCCAAAGAAGTAAATAAATAATAAAACTTTCTTGATTCAGCAAGTATGAATCAGATGGAATTGTTTTTGTTGATTCATTACTGATCATTTAAAAGCTGAAAATACTGTCGATAACCAATCATCAGTCAAAGCTGTACCTAATGAAACAAGTATACTTATTGTGTCATGTATTATAGTAATACAATGATCTGATAACATAATTATATCAGGTCTCGACAAATCCACTCATCCACTCATAATAACAGGTAGGAATTGATTCAGGACAAGTTGAAATTTCTGTAGAACTAGTTATAATAATAATTTCACACTAACACATTTGATTTATTATTATGTCACAAACATTTCGGCTGATAAGCCTTCATTAGTGATGAAAAAAATATAACATAACAAGTTGAAGGGAAATGACATCACAAAACGTAACGTGCGCGATGTGATTTGGTGGCAAAACATATAATAACATTACATGTATATCAAATAGATTATTACAAAAAGATTTTGTAAGATTTTTTTTGTAGAACTAGTTAAAATTCTAAGCTGGGATGTCCAGCCCTGTAATTCTATTCTATAAAAAGCTCACATAAAGGCCTCCTCCACATGACAACAGCCTCATTGTTATTTTCACTTATCTTCCTATTGTATATGAATACATTATGATTATGCAGGAGGGCAGTGGCATGATGGTCCAGTGGTTAGTGTGCTGGATTTGTAACCATGTGATCCAGGTTCGTTCCTGCTTGCAGCAGGTCATACCCCTTCCATAAAAAATTGACAAGAATGGCTATTTTCCTCCGCATGTGGAGAAGTTCTTGTGGAAGGGTAAGTTAGTACTGGTTAGAATACAGACCAGGAAAAACTGGTTAGGTGAAATTATGCTGCCATATATAACAGGAAAAAGTTGGAAAATGGCGTTAAACACAAAAATTACAAACAAATAACAACCACTTCTCTTCTAATTCTATTTTATCTATAGTTCAACTTTATTATAAAACCACTTCAGTATCATGACCATTTTTTCATGTCCTATCAAAGGCGGTCATTATATTCAGGGTTTACTTTATGTAAGATTTACGGCCAATTTGAAATCTCTTCATTGTGTTTGAGTGATCACACTTCTGCATTTAAAAGTGAAGTAAATAAAGATTGTCGTGCAGAGCTTAGATTATTGTACAATTATTTGTTATTATATTAAATCAAAGAACGTAAATATTCATATAGTTATAAAAAAAAATTATGCATTCTATCAAATTGAAAATGAGAATTTTAAGCAAAGGGATATTTAGCTCATAATGATTATCCTGAACTCTAGTAACTGATCCTATAAATATAGTAATTCGGGGCCTAGGTTTGTGACAGTAACTGTGTATGCTATTATATAGATTATATAAAATAATTATGTTGTATTTGTGTTATAAATTATTATTGTAATTAAAATTAGCAAGATATGATATTGTAATAGATGCTGATACAAGACATTCACAATTTTCAACCGTCATGTCAGATTAATAATGCTAAAAATGGGTGGACATGTTGAACACGTATTATGATGGAATTAAGGTAACCTAGCAACTGAAATAAGTGTTTATACAGTATTTTAAACATATTAAATAAGATTATAAAGAATCAGTAAGTTGTGTTTAACATTTAATAGCAAACTGGGACATATATTTCGGGACACCCAGTACCTATTTCATAATTTGTATGAAATAATATTTGTTATTTTGTAATTAAAAAAGGGAGTCAAAACCCTTAAATTTGCCCTTAAAGCAACCTGTTTGGCTGAAGATTTATATATAGCTTGTGATATCAGTTCACCTCATTCATTGCATGAATATATTTGAAATAAGTAATGATGAATTAGTTTTTTTACCAGCTAGATTTATATTTGAATGAAATGCATTATAACATGTTCAGCAGTTCATATTCATGGAGTAACAGAATATGACTATTCGTTCATTAGAACCTTTGTTAGATTTTTGTTAGACCATGTTTTTTAACCTTCGAACATGATACCGGATGCGGTTTGGACGCATGCAGATAATATCAGGTCTGTCATGCATGTATGATATGAGTTAAATTATTGAGTAACTGGTAACGTTGTTTTAACCGCATCTTTGGCGTGGGTTTTTTTGCACCGTGGTTAATTTTCAGGAATTAACTAAGCAAAATTGCCTTTGTTTTACAAACTGTACATGAGTCAGCATAATTTTAGTATCAAATAATCATAATATCCAAGTTTGAATTATCTTGCTGAGGTTCAAACCTGCATTTCCATGGCAACAGCATGATTGTGCTATGATGCATTGAACTGCCTTACCTACTGTGCCTTAGCAACAAAAGTCAAAATACTTCAGAAATAAATATGTGAAACTTTCTCATAGAAAGCAGAATTTCATTGATGTAGTAATGAATAAATAATTTGTATCTAGGAGCCACAGGTGTTATATACATTGTATTTATTGCATTGCATAATTAGAATAGGATAAATTAAGTTCTTGAAGTTCATATTTCATAGAATGAAAACCCTTGAACTTTGCTCTGGTATAGTCCAATTATTGTTCTTTCTAAGATTCAAAGACACTAGATTCTTTAATTAAAGAACACATTTTGAATTATTTGTTAGAGTTGTTGCCCTTGTTGGAAAAAAATAATAATTTTCGAGATATTGCATGGGAACTTCATACTAAGGATCTTACTTTTCTTTAATCTTTGAAAATTGGCTACTCCAAAAGTAAATTTAAAAAAAACTGAAAGAGACAGTTCCTCAAATTAATATTTTGTCATTGTTTTTAAAGACTTCAGGTTAATCATATTCTGTTATAGAAACCTTCAAAAATTATAAGCTCCCAAAACCTGTCTGCTTCATTTTGATGTAATAATTTTGGACATTTGGGTGTGACGTCTTTATTTGTATAATTATTCTTTGTCGTAATAATGAATTTGCAGTAATTTGGATAATAGCATAATTATTATACCCCCGCTAACCATGTTTGAGAGGGGGTATATTGGAGTCACTCTGGTGCAGGTCAGCCATTGGTTAGATGGTCCGTCTACATACCGTACTATTTCATAAGTTTGCGGAGTGAACTTCTTCCACATTACTTAAGCGATGGCAATGAATCTTGAAGTTACAATGTCATCACCATGAGATGTAGAAGTGCAGGACACAATTTCCATGCCCAGTGATCCACACATTCCAGGGTTATGTGCCTTTGAACATAGCCGCATAGTATACAATGGCATTCTTTATGTCAAAGCGGCAGCAGGGTATTAGTCACTTCTTTGACAAAGCTCTAGTTTCAACTGTTTCTTGAAACATGTTCTATATGTTGATATGGAATAAATAATTTTATTTTTATTATAAATATTAATAAATGCCATGATATTAAATTGCGTCTGTATATAGAATTTTACACTAAAAGTTTTTAGTATTTTACACCTTGTCTGTGATGTATTTTTTTTGCACTTTGAAATTTGAAATGTTTACATATTTTAGATACTCAGAATTCAATGATGTCTAGACATTTCCTATTTAATGCACTTAAGTTTACGTTCCCACTTAAGTCATCCATCCAATTTTATAAATACTTCATGCAATCATTGTGATGTAAAATTGTTTGGTCTGTTCATTAATTTTGGTGAATGTTATTTTTATTCTTTGATAACCAGATTAAAGCATATTGATAAGAGTGATTATTGATACATTAGTTGTTTGGAATGCCTTTTGTTGGTAATGTAGTTTCGATAATGTATCTTAGGGTAACCATATTATTATATTCATTCAATTAGGGGCCACGTTTGAAAATTTTCAATTAATTATGGTTTCGAATAAATGAACTACTTCTTCGAAGAAGGATCGTGTCATTTGAAATTTGTGATAATTCAGCAAGTACAGTGCAACCCCTGCTCCAAAGTAACACCCTGTGGGAGTAGCAAAATTATGTCATTGTTGAGAGGTTTTTGCTCTAGAGAGGTTAAATTAATAGTTAAATCGTGCAGTGGGAAAAAAGCATGCTGTTGCTCTAGAGAGAGCTGCTCTGGAAAGGTTGTATTGTACATCAAATGAGTAAATTCAGATTTTTGAATACTTGTGTACGTACCAAAGCATTCTATGCACTTTAAAAGTTGCAATTGTTATAAGGATCAGCCATTGTTTTGAATATTGTTACATTTTTTACATCAGCTTTGTACCTTTTTTTCAATTTTGGACCACCAATGATTTATGGGCTCATGGAAAATATAGCACATGACCTTGGTTGGTGGTTTTAGTTTTTATGAACTTTGTGACGTCTGTTTTCTCTCAAGACTGAAATTTGCAAACTAAGTTCTTTTTTGTGCCCTAAAAATCATTGTACACGTCAGCGGTACATGGACTGTACTGTTTTTTTTTAAAAATGAATGATTTAGAGCTTCCTTGCAGTCAGATGGTACGCATGCTGTGATGTATGTTTTATGGTGTCACAGAGTCCTGCTATTACAATATGAATATCAAAATTATGGATACAATGGAACAGGAGCATAATGTATGCACGTTTTCAGACAAAATGGCGAACATATTCTATGTGTCTGTCTCAGAATATTTTTGATCGGTTTCTGTGTAATTTTAAGTCTCAAAATGCATAATGTTGCATGGCTTGCAAATTAAGTATCATATGTTTCTAAAACTTTTATCTATTGTATATTAGCATATAGCCTGCCATCTTCTTGTTACTGATTGTTAATCACTTACAAAAATGGCGATTGCAAAATGCATCGTGTTGACATAAGGAAGTTAAAATGCGTTTATCGGGCGTTTTGTAATCACCGGCTTCAAATATGTTTCAAGTAATTCAGTGCATTTAATGGATGCATAATGTAAAATTGATGCAATGGCTGAATGCATTTAATAAAGAATTTTAGACTTGATTAATGTAAATTTGAGATTTTCTGTACAGAGTTCTTTCCCTTCCCATATAAAATTTCACTTCAAAATGTCTGCCGTCTTAGTCTAAAGGTTAATATTCAATCGCAAAATGCTGTATCTCAATATAACAATACTATATAATTACAACACTATTCTAAGGGAAGATTATTAATGCTTAGCATAAAGGTTTATCAAAACTACAAAGGGTTTCATGAAAATGGTGTCACAGCAAAAGTCTCAACACCTATCTTACTGTATCTTATGCACAATTGCGCCATCTTTAGATGATACAGGCTGCATTGACATGTATGTATGTTGTATTATCTTACCGAATGCAGAGACTTTTTGAGTTTTCTTTTGTTAATTGTTTAAACAAACTGTCTCATTTTCACACGATAGAGTTCATAGTGTTATCAGACCCAACCAACAATTTGATAAAACAATGGGGAACTCCCTGAAAGATAATAAATAAAGAGCTCGTTTAATTTGCTTCGGTTGCGCCCAACAATTTATTAGTTGAATCCAGTTTGTTATTGACTATGGTCTGTGTCTGTAAAGTTGTTATTATGCATACTCGGATGCATATTCTTGCAATTTGTTTATCTCGATAAAATGATTGATTGTACATTTATTGTCTGGAAGTCTGAAATGATAATGGTGATGCAGTCATTGAGACTCAGAAATAGAATAAGATGGAATTTTAATGGCAGCCATCTTTGTCCTGACCTTCCGGCAGTCCTTGTTACAGCTAGTTCCGTGTTCTTATTTAAGATTAGACCATGAGGATATTCAATAATCATAAATTTCCAAGTAAGGATAGTGAATTTACCAGAAGTAAATGTCAGTAACTAAAACATCTTATGGGTTGTTACAGGCTGTCGGTTTGGGAGGAAATCTTTACCAGGTTGAATTTTCATCCATTAATTAACTCAGCAGACATTTCCAGACAGTTTCTTGCAACCAGCTGCAAACTGCATTCTAAATATGGTAGAAAATATGTCTGCCTCTCAACGAACTACCACATTTTGTTGATTTGCAGGTTTTGGGCTGGACCCATAGTTATTATTATCGCTATGACGAGTATTGCTCCATGGACACGAGAAAAAACTGTTAACGGCGTAGAGAATTTTGTTGCTTTTTCTGGCCATATGTTTTTTCTGGTAAGAATGGTGATGGCTTTCTCTTATTGTAGTGTATGATAGATTGTCTCCTATCTTATTTGCATGCAGCTTTAGAAGTTTGAAATGTATTTAGTCCATAATTTTGATTTGTTTCTTATTTACTTTGCTTATTTTACACCGCCATTGCTACTAGCATTTGTTTCAGCGTTTTTCTGTTCATCTTTCCTTCAATTCCTCTCTTTCTGCAATATTAACTGGAATTTAATGAAACTAACTTCAAATGCCCCCAAAAGATGCAAAGTCATTTAGTTTGTTTTGATTATATTTTTAATTTGATTAAGTGGCAATTTTGTGCTCGTCCCAAAGGTTTGGCAAATGGTTAAAGTCTCTGTCTTAGAGATTGTGAAATTTAATGGAATCATCACATTTTAATGCATTTTAAGAACAGCATATATGGATACATAACTTTGGGATACCCTGTTACATTGGGATATCATTTTAATCTCTGGATACCCTATTCCCTTGGGATACCCTGTTACTTTGGGATATCATGTTATATCTGGATACCCTATTCCCTTGGGATACCCTGTTACCTTGGGATATCATGTTATCTCTGGATACCCTATTCCCTTGGGATACCCTGTTACCTTGGGATATCATGTTATCTGTGGATACCCTATTCCCTTGGGATACCCTGTTACCTTGGGATATCATGTTATCTGTGGATACCCTATTCCCTTGGGATACCCTGTTACCTTGGGATATCATGTTATCTCTGGATGCCTTATTCTCTTTGGGATACCCTGTTACCTTGGGATATCATGTTATCTCTGGATGCCTTATTCTCTTGGGATACCCTGTTACCTTGGCATATCATTTTATCTCTGGATACCCTATTCCCTTGGGATACCCTGTTACCTTGGAAATATCATTTTGACCGCATTGTAAAATCAATTAAAAACTTAATGATTTCTCTTAGTATTTAACATTTCTTATTGACTTACAGGACAGGGAAGTATATCTTGTAACACCTTTTACTTTTGCTGTTTTATATCTTTAATATTAATGCATGATAAATTTTCTTTTATTTAGTGTCATTATTGATGCACGAATTTAAATATACAACCGCATAAATCTTTTGGGCTTTAAAGTTGAAAATGCAAAAACTTAAGACCACAGAAGACCACTTGTTCAGCATGTTTGCGAAAATGAATGCCAGCAAAATTAGATGATACCACAGCCGTACACAATGCTGTATCTCATCTTAAATTACCACATTCTGTTCCTTTAAAACTACAGTTAGTATGGTTTTTATGCCCCCACCATTCGAAATGGTAAGTTTTACCCCTGTCTGTCCGTTCAAAGTTTGGTTTCGGAATGATAAATTAAGAAATATTCATTGTATTGGTTTCATATTTTGTAGGATGGTGTATAATAATAAAATACAGGCCATGTTAGATTTCGTTAAAATCCAAACATTTTCACAGGAGTTATGGCCCCTTTTTGAGTTAGTTCTTAGCGGGGGCATTCATGTCTTCTGGACACATTTCTAGATTTCATTAGTTTTAGACATATATCTGCTTGTTTGGATTGTGGAACAGTCTATTTGATTTCTTTCTAATATGTCAAAAAAGGCAATAACTCAGTCATTATTAGTTTAAGTTATGATATAACATTAAAACATTCAATATTGTTTATTTCTAGGATGACATAAGAATTATATAATTTTTATGTATTACAAAATTAAACCACATCCTTGTGTTGTGTCAGTTATTTTATAATGTATATTATTGATGTGATAAATCTTAGATGGAGGGATGAACTAGACATTTAATTAAAATGTCCCCAAGAAAAGAAACATTTTTTATGTACTGTACCTGAGGTATATTAAATAACAGCTCTCGAAACCTGATATATCTGCTGTTTCAATAATACTTAGTGTCTTTGTATAGTGTTCCATTTTATTATTATATGACTATTGTAATTACTTAACATACACTTATTGTTTCTGATATTCTAGTTTCCATGACAACCGAAATTTCTTTTTTTATAAAGGTTTCTTTAGAATTGTCACTAAATTCTCATGGACATACTTGTATATTATTTGTTATAAATATTTAGTTTTGTTCTTTTAGAAATATTATGTGTTATGTAATTATATTGTTGTTTTTAAATCTTTTAGTGCAGTTATAAAATAAAATTTGTATTTAAGTGTTAACTTTATTTGTGCACATAGTTACGGAGTCTGAGGTATGATGATAGATTGTTTCTTTTGATTATCTGTCAATGGAATGGAGGATGGAGGATGGGGGGCATTTTCAGTTGAATGTTAAATGTCTCTGGTTGGTGATCACTATAGTCCCTCACTGCTGTAAGATTGAATCTCACCTAGGACCAGACTGATGTGAGGGAATTTAACTCACAGTCCAGCTAGCTTATAGTATGTCAGTTTGTCAACCTATATAAGGTATAAGTCAGCATGGGGTCCATCTCCACTGTTAAAAGTACAAAACATTGCCATTCACACAAAAAAAGTAATAATAATAATTAAAAGTTACTTTGAGTGTTTTTTTTTACACTTACAAAGTGTTGTTAGGTTACATTAGTATTATATTTATATTCTAGCTGACTTTATTGTATTGATGTCACTTGTTGAAATTATGTTTTAAATTTCAGCACTGTTGTTTCACATAATTAAAGTAATTTTATCTTTAAGTCTCATACATTGTTTTCTGCTCTTCTGTCCCTCTTTTCTGTATCGTTTTAGAATTTCAGGGCCATATAAACCCGGGTGGGAAGGGGTCAGAATCTCAAAATAAAGAATTAGCTCCCCACCCCCTCAAATCCGAAATTGCTTCCTTACTGGCCTGAAGTAAGAAATGAAATACTTTTATAATTGGAATAAAAACAGCATTGATTATGCCTTTTTTGTCACAAAGTTTATCCAGTCATCAACATTTTCTTAGTAATTCAAATCTTCATTATTTTAGTCTATGTATTTTTTTGTTTTTAGTAATCATATAAATTTCAGAAGTTATATAATTGTCTGAGACTCTGAACGCATTTAGAATCGTACGTTATTCAATATGTATGATTATTATACCTTTCTGCGAAGGACATACTGTCGACATTCCTGCTTGTCTACATATATTATAAAATCAGAAGATTATTAGGATTTTGTCACTAGTGAGGTAATGCAATTGTCTAGGGTTTGCAAAGGCTTTAGCCGGAAGAAATAATTCTCACTTGCAGAAAATGCAGTCTTGATATCGATTGTGTAAGCTTCCAGAAAGATTTATAATTGCTCGTGAATGAGAGGCATTATGTGCATTTGGATTGCATATTCAAGTTGATTTACCACTCTCTTGTTCTCCTGTCAGCCTTTCTCGACTTAGTACATTACAACTTTGAATTTATGTTTTGTTGTTTGTTTCAAATCTAGCTAAATCATACGGAGAATGTATATATATTCATTATATCTTTGTATAAATTTTAAGTTTAGATATAAAACTAACATTAAAGTATGGGTTCGGAGTTCTATTGTACAAATTCAAGAAAAGCTGACATATATAATTATATGAATAAAACCCCCGGAAAACCGGACTTTCAGAAAACCAGACTTCCGGAAAACCAGAATTCTCTGAAAATCCCATTATTTTCGGCTTTTATCAAAAGTTCTTTGAAAACCGGAATTCTTAGAAAGCCGGACTTATGGCCAAGTCTGGGAGGGTTCTGGTTTTCCACGGTTTTTCTGTACATGTATATCATGAAATTTTAGTTTTTTATGTTAAACTGATAAATCTTACTTTAATTTGGTTCGAAAATCTGAAATGAATATTAACTAATGTTTTAATTGCTGATTTGAATTTATTTTTCATATAGTTTGTTGACTTTTGTCTCATGAGTCATGATAGAATATTCTAATTATGAAACTGTTTTTGATCTATTCATTATGAAGCATTTAAAAAAAATCTTCTTTACCGTAAATCAATTTTCACCATATAATTCAGCTAAATGTAATTTATTATTTGTTCAATGTCCTCTGTTATGTTAAATTATTCCGTAGGTCATCTTCATCACAATAATACAAACTGTCTCCTCTGTTAGTTGAATTAATATTGTCTCCTAGCAGCTCCGCCCAAATCATTAAACCCAATTTGAAAATGGGTGTCACCGACATCAATAGAAGTGTTTTTATAGGACAATTTTTTTGTTAGGGTATTGAAAAATTGCAGCGTTCATTTTTAACTTCCCCCATTATAATACTAACTTAAAATTTATTAACAGATGAATTGACTGTTTTTTTCTTGTTTCTGTATATGGATAATTGATTGAGTGTTTTTGATTTATATTGCATTAATTTTTATTTATTGAGGTTTTGGGCCGGCCCTGTGACAATATTAGTGGCTTCTTTTGCCGTACCTGCATATAAGAGAGAAAAGGTCGTTCATGGTCTAGAAGTCGCAATCGCTGTTGTCGGACATTTCTTTTTCTTGGTAGATAGAGTGACCTCCCCATTTTTAACTCAAACTAAATGTCCTCTAATCAAGACAATGCCAGAATTACACTTTGAATGAGTTGTGTTTTTATTCACTTAGATTCTTTTTCAGCCAATAATGATATTTTACTTGTACACACCATTCTGTCCCAAGGTTTATGAAAGTTGAGATCTTTCTCTGATCTTAAATTTTAATTTTGTGTGTAAGATTGATCTCAAGTAATTTTTGACATGAGATCTGAGATCCATTTATCATATTTAGTGAACAGTAGGTCACAGTTATAGTGAACTTCTATAGACTTAAATAAACTATATATACATGTACTATAACATAAAACGGGGCATATTGGGATAATTATTTCCCTTTATTCGATGCTACACTACATCTGATACCCATTATAACTGTGTTTTACCGTACATATTTAATTTACTTCAATACAATCTTGTTGTGTTAAATATTAATCTTTATAATTGATTGTTAATTGAGAATTAAGTTCAGATTTGAGTATGTAGACTGATCTCAAGTTTTATAACCTTTGACCCAAATTTTTCATTGTGTATGAGCACCTGTACTTAATTATGAGGCCTAATTCAAAGACATGATCATCTCAGGCTAGAAAAAAAAGAATTCTTGTATTTTTCATTACTTGATCCCAAAAACGTAAGGGTATAGCTTAGTCCAAAAATTTCTTATTTCGTAAGCTGCCTTTCATTCTTTGGAAGTGCGATTTGTCTCAAAGTAATTTTGAATGTCTTGAAGATAGGTGATATTGAATCTTTAGGGTTTGTGCAATAAATTCGGGCAGGTCAGTATCTTATCGAAGACATGTCTTTGAAAGAAGCCCCTGATTTTTATTGTCGAGCCCGCCTGCGGTGAGCTCGACATAGACGCCACAATGGCGGTTGCGTGTCTGTACGTTAGTTAGTTAGTAAGTGAGTTAGTTAGTGAGTAAGTTAGTTAGTGTGTCCGTCCGGATCCTTGTCCGGGCTGTATCTCCCTTATGCATTGACACTTTTTAAAATAACTTGGCATAATTGTTAAACACCATGAGACGGTGTGCAGTGCGCAAAATCCAGGTCTCTAGCTCAAAGGTCAAGGTCACACTTAGAGGTCAAACGTCAAAAATGAGCATTATAGACCTTGTCCGGGCTGTATCTCCCTTATGCATAAAAACTTTTTAAGATAACTTGGCATTATTGTTAAACACCATGAGACGGTGTGCAGTGCGCAAAATCCAGGTCTCTAGCTCAAAGGTCAAGGTCACACTTAGAGGTCAAACGTCAAAAATGAGCATTATAGACCTTGTCCGGGCTGTATCTCCCTTATACATAGAGACTTTTTAAGATAACTTGGCATAATTGTTAAACACCATGAGATGGTGTGCAGTGCGTAAGATCCAGGTCACTAGCTCAAAGGTCAAGGTCACACTTAGAGGTCAAACATAAAAATAATCATTATACACCTTGTCAGGGCTGTGTCTCCCTTATGCATTGAATTATTTGAAGCCGTAATACAATGAGACCATGTGTCTTGGGCAACACCCAGATTTTCATAGGTCAAAGGTCAAGATTACACATTCGGTCAAATATATTTTCCTTGTCTGGGCTTTATATTCTGCTTGCATTCAAGGATTTTTAAATTAATTGGTATAAAAGTTCACTTCAATGAAATGATGTGTCATGAATATCACCCATACTTGTAGTTCAAAGGTCAAGATCACAAGCTGGCTAAACAGGGGCTCGACATGTTGCCCTTGGGCTTCTAGTTCAGATGTATGTTTGCATGCCACCTTTGAATAAAAGGTCATCCTGTGAATAAAGGTCATCCTGTGAATAAAGGTCATCCTGTGAATAAAGGCCATTCTTTGGTAAAATCTCTTTAAATCTTTAAACAAACTGATCTCTGAAAGAGTACCATCTATCAATAAAGGTTACATTGATTTTGTCTTCCCCAAGGAGGTTTGAGCCCAGCTTAACCAACTTTTATGTGAGAAAGTAGGTAGTTGCTTACGGAGGATGGGAGTCTAGTACTGGTTCTTCCCAGGAACGTTAGTTAGGTGAGCTGTCTGCCTCATGTGACTGACTGTTGAAAAGGGACGTAAAACTCAAACAAACTTTCCCAAGGAGGGCCTTAATGTTCACAGATTTGACTGTACTTGTTCTTTCCCTTTTGTGTCCAGCTTTGTTCACAGGTTAGACTATATCTGTATATGCACATTGTACACAAGTATTTTATTGTATTACACCAAGCAGTCATATTACTCAGCTGTTACGTGCACCGTCTGTTTGTTTACTTAATCCTATAGTTGTCACTTAATCTTAACTTTGTTATAAATCATTTATTTCTTGTTGTTATTGTCAGAATACAATATATATATCAAAACAAAGTATGGCATTTTTTCTGTCTGATGTTTTATTATTGTCTGTATGAGTTTTTTGTGACAGCTATTGTCTGTATGTTTTTTAAAACTATTGTAAGTTTTTTTTTGTGGCAACTATTATTTGTATGTTTTATTGTGATAACTATTGTTTGTGTGTTTTTTGGTAACAACTATTGTCTGTATGTTTTTATTCATGACCACTAAATCCTTTTAACTGTTTAGTATGGTGGTGATTGATTTGATTATTGATTATCATTATGATATGATGTGTTAATATTTCAGATGTATTAAAATTCAAAGCTCAACATTACGATCAATTCTTATATATACATAATGGCATTTACTTGAGTGGCCCCTTCTGAAACTATTAGAAAAGGCTCTTACAATGAGCTCTCAAACTCCCGTTTTTTTTTCTCTACATCATTAAAATAGTTGCATATGTTGAGGTAACTAATAGAAATTTTCTTGAATAGCTTACATTTTTATATATAACATTAAACATGTTATCAATGATTTTTATGGAATATTGTATTTTCATATTGTATCGGTTTCTGAGAATTTATACTCCAACACTTGTTAAATCAATCTTTCAATTAATTTGTATGATCAGCACTTTGTAAGGTACATATACCATTTATTTCATATATATTAAGTTGCCTGCTTTGTTGTATATGTTAATAAATAAGTGATTTGATATAGGCCCTGTTATTTGTCAGAGGGCAGTCGTATTGGCCCAAGGCCGAAGGCCAAATACGACTGTCCCGAGGACAAATAACAGGGCCTATATCAAATCACTTATTTATTGACAATTTTATTAAATAACCTTATTATCTGAATCAGTTTCATTTTAAATGTTTTGAAACCACATGAATAGCAAATTACTTATACAAGATGGCCGCCATTTCAGCTAAAATCTATATCACTTTTTGGCCCTGCTCTAGCAGCCAATCAAATTGCTTAAAATGCGGGCCAATATCTATATCACTTTTCGGCCCCGGGCTGGAAAGTGATACAGATATTGGCCCGCTTATTGGAAATGCCACTGTATTATTATGCCCGGCAGTAAACAAGTTACAAGGCTGATAATAAATAGTTATTTAATAATAATTGTTAATTATGTCTGATTAATGTCTATACTGTTGACAAGATAAAGAAATAGACGTCTTTGTCGTTTTCTCATTTCTACGCTCATTTTTCCGTTTATTCTAAGTTGTGTATTCGTTATTTCAGATTTTGACACGTCCGTCAGCTGCGAACAAAAACTTCCCATATCATGTGAGAACAACTCAGGTGAGTTTATTGTTTATTTAAGTTATTACGAGATCTTTTGAATCTTAATAAAATTGGTTTAATTCACAAAAGAATTTTCTGTATGCAACTTGCCAATGGCATTCCAAATTTACAACATCAAAGTGTTATTTACTTTGATCATTGAAAAAAATCACCATTTCTGTATAGTTTAATATATTTCACCTGACATTTCAATTTAAATGCCTGATATGTGTTTTTTGAAGTCTTATTATTAATTTGTGTGAATTAACTGCTAGTTTTAACCATTGACCCCAAATGTATGGGTGTTCGGCTTCAGCCCCTTTTATGGAACATTGGTATGAGTTAGTAGAAAATTCATTTTTCTGAATATCTTGGAAATAGTGTAGAAAGACAGTAACTGCAAAATCTTGCTTTTGGCAAGATTAGTTAAATTTCTTAGATCTCATTGTTAAGAATATAGTTTATTTACCTGTACTAGTCTTGTATGTAGACATTATATTAATAAGTCTTCTTGTCTGATTTTAATTGTAAAATGGTAGAGCTACAGACCATTGGCACGATTTGGCCTAAATTAAAAATACACATGTTTTCCCTAACAGAAAAAATGAGATCTATTATAGAAAATATCAGAGCCTGAAAATACAAGATTCAGAATAAGCTCTTTCGAGAAATTTTATACATAGTGACCTGACGAAGTACAATAA
This sequence comes from Lutraria lutraria, assembly GCA_964023205.1. Lineage (NCBI taxonomy): Eukaryota > Metazoa > Mollusca > Bivalvia > Venerida > Mactridae > Lutraria > Lutraria lutraria. The sequence goes on from OZ026843.1 coordinate 12,553,231, forward strand.
CTCGTACCTTGTTTGTATTTACACAGATCGGTATTCTGGAGAACGTACCTCATCAAGCCGGCGAAGGAGGATTTGATGACAATGTTGGGGGCGGAGCTTACATGGTCAGTAACCCCATGCAAGGTAGTAGTAGCGGTCCAGACTTGACGAATTTGTTTGTAACGTCACAAACAAAATCATCAGAGAAACAAAAGGAAGCTGAAACTTCCATGGCAACCAATGGTGGAAGTAGTGACCTCGGTAACGGAACATCCAGTCCTCCACCGATGTATAACTCTGTAAGTACACGTATGAACCAAGTCGTAGATGTGTTAATGACATTTTTCCTTATTTTTAGCTTGTCTGTTTTTCGAAGAACAAGTTGAGCTAGTTGTGATCACTGTCAGACGTCTGCGTCCTGCAAAAACTTTAATGTAACTCGTAACTCAGAAACTATAAGAGGTAGCAACATGAAACCTCATAGGTGGATTATTAGATATCACTGAGGCAGTGAACTGACAAGCGTTGGCATCGCTGGCTGCGCTCTTGTTGAATATGGTATTTCCCACAAATAGGGACCTCTGCGGTTTGATGCAACTTTTGTCGTTACTTATAGAGTTAATAAGGTTAATGTTAATAATCACACCAGAACCAATGGCATGAATATAATATTGATATAGTAGTTTTTCTTGAAATTGCGTTATTAAAAAAAGCATCCAAGAGTTAGAGGTTATTATAAGGGTCAAATTACATTGTCAAAACCCTGAGTTGTACTGGAACTCTTGATTCGTAAAACATTTTTAGTTCCATTTAATAGTACAAAGCTATATGTACTTTGATACTAGGTTTATACCATGAACAATGTGTTATTGACTCTTTAATGATTCAAACTCATACTAATTTGGCATCTTCATTTTCTTAATTAAGGAATAATAATTTGGACCAAATTGGAAAGCATTGCCGTTAGGTATGAAGTATTAACGCATGTGTTAAGTAAAATATGGTCTACTCTGTGTGACTTGATAACAGCTTCTACTGGAAATATGTGCTGGGAGCAAAAATTAATCTTAGACATGAAGTACTCGATTGTATGCTTAACTTATAATATAAAACAAAATAATGCTTTTATACAAAGAATTTATTGAGATATACTGTTCAACAAAAGTATGTGGCTGTATGGAGGATGATTATTTATTATTATGTTGTAGCTGATATTTGCAAAGAGTCATTTGTCCTCATCTGGATCTCTTGATTAACACTATAGTGAGCAATTCTTCCGCTAAGTACCTTCGTTGACAATTTATCTCATTGGATGGTCACATGATAATAATCACACCAATCTTTGCGCATGTTTTATTTATTACAATTAATTATCAATCTAAATAATGAAGTAATAATATTCATTAATGATTGAAATTGTTTATTCATGAAATTGTTTTATTCAAACAAAGATGAATTTGTTTGCATGCATTTATAAATAGATCTAATGCGATATGGTAATTTGTAAAATTTGTGCCAAGTTATTCGTGAAAATGAAATGAGACCTTTGGGCCGTCGCCGAGGTGAATGTGCTGAATTTGAACCCAGTATTATGGGCGTGAATCCCACTCAATACCTTTCAATGAACATTTGACAAAATGTTGATTTTCCTCTAAGTTGCCAGCAGCTTGTGGAAGGGTAAAGTAGATCCGGTTTAATAGGATACAGCCTAGGAAAACCGGATCTAAATGGTGAACCGGCCGCTGTATATAACTGAAGTATTGTTGAAAAATGGCATTTAACTAAATAAAATATGAGACCTATGTGCTATTCAGATTAAAGAAAATGTGAAATGTGTATAATAAATAGTCTCTTGAATTCTCAGAAGTATTTTTTTATAAAATGCTTTTTACTGTTCACAAAACCTTGATAATATCATACTACTGTTATGTAAATTATTGTTAAATAATCTTGTAATGAATCAATTTATTATATATGTATTTTTTAAATATTCTCGTTTCATTCTTTGAGAGCTAATTGATTATTAAATCTGTGTTTTATGAATCACTACTGAATGGTGTAAACTTACATGAAATGTTATAGAATTTAATTACCAACATACTTGTCATTAATCCATAGAATTTTCTTGTTAGGTAGACAATGTCAAAGGAATGACAGTGTACAATAAAAGTGTTGACGGTGAATACTCTGATTCAGATTTCTTCTGATTTTCTGGTATTTTTCAGTCAAATGATTTTTTTGTATGATATTTCTTTTTTTAGGATAACTGGAGTTCAATTAATGTTGTATGTTGATTTTATACTCGAACAATTCCTGAAAATTATTATAACAATACCCTAGCTACCTCAATTAGATATTTCCTGTAATTCTGTAGAGTTAGGTTCTATTAACATTAGCTGGGTTATTGCAACATTGTCTTATAGGTGTAGTCTGTAATAGAAATAGTTTTCAATCAAGATTTGTAATAAAACTGATTTTACCATTATATTATGAAATAATATACTGCTCAAAATTTGAAAAGGATCACTTATCAAAGTTTGAATAGTCTGTATGTACATAATTTTTTATGTGCAATATACAGATATGCTTCATTGGGCATCATTTGTATCACTTTTTGCACTGGTCTATAATACTTTAGTATCCAAATCTAATCAAATCTAATCAACAGTAGCGTTAAAATTATCAAGCCATCACTACAAGCAATATTGCAAGTGATCCTTATCAAATTTTGAGTAGTATACAATCTTGATTCAAATGCTATTTACATTTCTGTATGACATTCTTCTTGAAGCCTCTTCTTTTAATCAAAAGCCTTAAAGCATATGGACATATGTCATACCAATGGTATTTCAATGATTCAATGCTTCGTAAGGCCAGTGAATAAAGTCACACTTTCAGGTTAACTTAACCAAATAAAGGGTTAGCTATCGGACATATCAGACACAACATACCATCCCAAATATGTCTTTACTTGGGGTATTGCTGTTAGAAGCTTAATGGTTGGTGCTAAAATATGAGTCTGTCGGTTAACCGGAAGCAGTGTGATTTTTATTAAGGGGTAGCTTTTATCCTATTGGATTGTGGCATCTTGGTTCTAATCCCGATTTATTAAACATGCTGAACTGACTTCTTTATAATTATGGACTGAAAGCAAAAATTATAATTTATACATTGATTGAAGTTTTGTTTATGTTTATCATCAATTAAAGTTTCTTTTGAAAGTCTGAGAAGAAAGAAAATTGAGGCCACATTATCTAGAACATTGGTTTAGTTTCTCCCAGGCCAAAATATTTAATATTAGGTTTAGAAGAATGTTACAAACTAGAAATGTTTTAAATTAATTTAATATATTAAAAGTGAAAAAAACAACATTTTTTGCATGTGTGTCTCTACACTGGTAATAAACAAACATATATGTAACGTGGCCTTTATACAGTTTCATTCTGATTTTAAAATCTACGTTTATTTATAAAGTAATGAACTAATTTATTACTACTGATATATATTACATTATGTATTTAATAGAATCATTTAATGTTAATTTGATTGGATTTTTTCACCTGTAGTATCTACAAAATTTACCTCAGCTAGATGTAATATGTTTCAAGCCATAAAATTTTGCATTTATTATCTTTGGTAGATATATTTTATGAAGATATGCACATATTCTGTTATCTTTAAAATTGATATTTTTTTCCATCAAAATTCTGAACATGGGTGCAAAGATGTATCCAAGTCACTAAAATTATAAATTTGAACAAATGTTTAACATTAGTGTGTATTTACATGTAAATATTATTTTGCCAACTTTTCCTATTGTTGCGTTTTCGAAGTCGTGTGATTATCGTCAGACGAAAACAGCTGATTATCATGTAGTTGTTATGTCTGAGTCATTCAATTTTATTTTACATGCCAGTTTAAGCAGCCTCAAATGGTTCAATCTATTGGTCGGAATAGAATGAATAGCTCCGCCCACCTCATTGGAAATGCGGAGGAGGATTACGATTTAGACGAAGTAAGGGTTGTGGACCCCTCCCGAGGCCCCTAACACACGAGAGTATTTTTTGCCCTGAAAGAATTTTAATCACTATTTCTTCCATTATTTTGTCACCTTGAAGTTTGTGTGAAAATCACCCATTATACTAAAATCTTCGTTTTTTTGTCAATTTTTTTTTTTTTAATTATTACCAGACCCTGTCTGTGTATTTTAGGCTGTTATGGAATATGTTGTCTGACAGGGAACTGATAACTATCCAATATTACATGCAATAGAAATGATCTATCGCCCAGAGATGCAGCGTTATCTGCTGTATAGACCTGTTAATGTTAGCAATTTATATTTGTCTGTAGATGCAAGTTATTGACTTTCCTGTTTTCCAGAATTTTATTGGTGCGCCACGAAAATTGAAATTTTCTAGACATCCTGAGTTCTTGGTTTATTGCATAACATTATATCACAAGATAAAACATTAAGTGATTTCCTTTTATACTACATTTGTATGTACATTTTTTGTTAAATGTGAATTTCAAGAAAATGAATCAATGTCATTTTGCTTTTATTTTAATGATGCAGTCTTCATGCACCATAACAGCTGCCATCAATGTTGTACGTTGTTGTTATGGATGTCAATGATTATTATCAGCAGTTTTGTTATTTAATCATCATCATGATTATCAGCATCTTTATCACCATCATCATCAGTTTTGTCATTATCATCATGATGCATCATGATGACATTACCATAATTATCAGTAGCTATTGTATTAGCATCATCATCATCATTATTGTCAGTAGCTTTGTCATCAGCATCATCACCATTATCATCAGTAGCTATTGTATTAGCATCATCATCATCATTATTGTCAGTAGCTTTGTCATCAGCATCATCACCATTATCATCAGCAGCTATTGTATTAGCATCATCATCATTATTGTCAGTAGCTTTGTCATCAGCATCATCACCATTATCATCAGCAGCCATTGTTTAAGCATCATAATCATCATTATTGTCAGTAGCTTTGTAATCAGCATCATCACCAGTATCATCAGCAGCTATTGTATTAGCATCATTATCATCATCAGCAGCTATTGTCATCATCATTATCATCAGTAGCTTTATCATCATCATCATCATCTCAATCATCATCTTCTTCTCCATCATTAGCTGTGTCATTTTAATTATCTTCTAAACATCTGAATGTCACTGATAACGTTGTGTTCAGCATAATCTTGTGTTGAGAAAAAACAGTTTGATGTGAGCCAAACCCTAATCTCTGCTGTTGAAATAATTTGCTAACTTAATCGTTCAATTGGTTCTTAATGTGTTCAAAGTACTACAACATAAAATATGCTTTGAATTTTTTTTTTTTTGTCAAATTTGATTGACGATTTAGTTGTTATAGGAATGAGATAGATTTACCCAATGGATGTCTGTAGTACAGATCCCTTATTTATTGTGGGACAAATTGAATCATGTGGAGGGGTTGTTTCAAATGTTCGATTTGAAAGAATCGCTTTTATCATGGTCAAAGTGTTAATGTTAGATAAAAACCTATGTGTTGTAAATACAGTCAATTAAACTTGTGAACAAAGGCCACCCATGAGAAAGACGAAATGTGGCCCTTATTGACAGGTAGCTTTTATTTGGTGGTCATTTTATTCTAAATAATCAGTAACAGTTTTAAAAGAATTGCTTTTATTCACAGGGTGGCCTTTGTTTGTACTTCCATGACCATGCACTAGCACAGGTTTGACTGCATTTTGATATATGTTGATTTTAGATGATGTAAAAATGATTGTTACAAAATATTTGCAATTTTTTCTCCCATGCAGATGAAGTGTGTGTATGTGTTAAATGTTTAGCATACATAACATTTATTGTGATTAGAATACTGAAGTTTATTTAAGGGACTACTTTTGAAGAAGTGTGGCTTAGTTCACAGGTCCAGCAGTAGCTGAATGATATTTTCTTAAGGGCAAAAATAATGTTTGTTTCTGGTTACATGCTCATTAAGTATAGGGTAGGTAAGGTGAGGGCTTTTTTGGTTCTTGAAAGAGTGAGGAAAGGTAAACCAGATATGACTGAATACAGTCTTCTACTTGGAACTAATTGTTTGGCGTTTGGTGAAGAACTTCTTCTTTGGTTGTGATAGGGGAAACCATTTTACGCTATTTTTAGATTCTGCTACAGATTTTGATTCTGTGAGCATCGAAAACTGGTAGTAACTAAGAACATGGTTGCAAGCAATCCTGTTCAAAAAGTGAGTAGGTGAATGCACCTTACCTCAGCCCTAACAGAAAGTCTATAGGTCTCAGGGGGGGGGGGGGGGGGGGGGGATCAGAAACCAGGAACAAAAACTTTTTATGCCTTGTAAACTTAATAATCTGCCCTGTAAAATTAAGCCCTTTCAGACTGTGATATAAATATCTGCACTATGGTATGATTGTAATTGAGGAACCAGGTTGGCATGTTGCGCATAGATTGTTTTTATCTTCATAATTATGATGTCAGTGATTGTTCATGGCTGTAACAATAGATAAAGAATTTATTGTGTGAACATTTGGGTGGGGTGTCAGGCTTCGCCCATCAGAAGAATATGATTCTGCTATTAATGATTATGTTTAATGATTTTTGTAAGCTCAACATTTTTCTTACATAATCACTGATTGATAACCTGTTCCTCCACTCACCACATTGGATAATAAACGGTATTCACATGATTAATTCTTGTAAGTTTTTAACTGAAAAAGGGGCCATAAATTTCAGAAAGCTTAAAGAAATAAGCATTTTGAGTTAAGATAAGAGTGTCATGTCAAAGTAAAATGAATAAGCCTAATTGCGTTGCTATTTTTTATAAGCATAGTTTAAGATTATTAGTATTTTAAAATGAATATTTGAGTTTGCCTTTTAATTTCATATGTGATAATATATAAGCAAAAACATGTCAGTGTAAGAAACTGTTGGTTATTATGTATGGGACACATTCAAACTTGAAATTTTCAGTCTTTAAATAGGTAAGATTATCAGTGTAAGGTTCATTTTAATACTGTGGTGAACTGAATATTTCATTCTTATAGGACACATTCACCGATTTGCGTCCTGACTTTCCGAAGGAAGGGGAGATAGGGGAAGCAAATAACCTTGGTGTCTGTCTGGGTTCTGGATTATCTCACAGCATATCAGCACAACAGTCTGGTCCAGCTATTTTCTGCAATATCAAGGATTTAGCCGCAAAATCAATGATACTTATTGTTGGCTAAGAATGATTTACAAACATTTTGCGTTAAACTCTTTACTTTAAACATGATCCAAAATAGTTTAAAATTGCAAACTTGTCAACAAATTATAACTTCTGTACTTTGATGCTAATGACAATGAGCTTTCTGTTATAAAATGCATTTACAATTGAGAATACTTAACATTTGCACAACACTAATAAGCTGTAACAAGTTTAAAATATTAAAACTTTTTTCTGTATGTTAGCTATACCGTGCAACCTCTCCAGAGCGGCCTTCTGTAGAGCAACAACCTCTATAGCAACACCTTCAATTTTCCCTAAGCTGATATTTTCTATAAATTTAACCTCTGTAGAGCAACAACCTCTCTATAACAACACCTTCAATTTTCCCTAAGCTGATATTTTCTATAAATTAAACCTCTGTAGAGCAACAACCTCTAAACAACTGTATTTCAGTCTTGAAAAAAATAAAAATCTTATTAAGAATAAGTGAACATTACTGAGACATTGAGAGCAAAGGCCACCCATGGGAAAGAAAAAATGTGGCCATTTTTGACAGATGACTGGAGGTCATTTTTAAAAGAGTGGCCTTTATTCATAGGGTGACCTTTATTTAGGCTGCGTATTTAGGTGGCCACTAAAACAGGTTTGACTGTATATTTATAGTGGTATTTATGATGTCTACCTTCAACAGATAGGTGGTTTAGTGGTATCATGCTGAACTATTGAACGAAAGGTCGTCAGTTTGAATCTCGGCTCCGCTGTTGCACTCCGTTGAATAAAATTCAATATTTTCTAAACTAATAGAGTGCCATCTTGTTTCAAGGATGAGAGTTAAGTCCTATAAATGTATAGACTACCGGTATGTCAGGCAAAATAAAATATCTTCTTTTCTGCTAAAATCCCTTAAAAAATAGGGAGTTGGTAGGTTGATATAACTTTTTTTTTAAATACATTTATTTAATTCAGTGGTAAAGTTTAAGATTAAAACATCAAGTAACCAATAGGATGAGTCTGGAAAAAAAGCCTACGGTAAGTTGGGTTACCATGAATTAAACCATGAACCTTTCTTTTACTCCTCCATCAAATGGAATAAATTGACAGGAATAAAGGAGCTGTATCTTCAGAATTGTGGCAAGGTCTTAACCCATTTACCTGCTGAGTTATCTGAATGGACTTGTCAAACTTCCTTTTTGAAACAGACCATTGTCAATTTACTGGATATAACAATAAACATTTAGAAATTAGTCACCCAACAGTAAAGAGCCTGGTCAGACTGCATGGGTGAGCTGGTTCTATATCCTGGTGGCAAAGGCTTTGCAGTTTCAGACACAGCATTGTAAGGGCAAAACCTGAAAAAAAATATTTAGAAAAAGCAATAAAGCTGCAATGATATGCTATAGGCTACCAAAGTTCATATTATGTCTTTCCCGAGGGTGGCTTTCGTTCACAGGTTTGACTGATATCCAAGCAATATGACATTGCATTTTTGTACCAGGTTCACAAGTAATGATGTTATAACTTCAGACCATGTTTTATGTATATAGGACCTTTTTGGATTGTTTTTTTTAAGTGTCAAAAACATGTCTTTTTGCGTAAAAATGTACATAATTATAGAGAACATTTCTACTGTAAATGTTGATCATTATAAAACGAAACAATATGTTCACACAAAAATGGTATGTCTCGATAATGTGTGTGTGATATGGAAACCTTGACATTATTTTGTTAATATCTGAGCATTGTTATCCATACAGTGTACAAGACAGTCAGTCAATATATCCATTGAAGAGGAAGATCATAAAAAAGCAGATTACCACATGTTTTATTACGGTTATGTCTGATTACTGGTTCATAGCCACTTCTTGTTATGAAGAGAACAATGCTGTATAGATTTCTATTACACAATCCATTTTGCCGAGACTGTTATGTAATGACATATTCAGACTGGTTATGTGTGATAGTTGTATAAAACCAGTATTTATGCTTGTTCCTGCAGACAGATAAAGCTTTGATTTAGGGTTACAGTCTAATATTTACTTCTGTATGGGGTTTTGAAGCATGGAGAATGTCTTAAAATTCGAAAAAGTACTCTTTTTGTTGTATATCCTTGTCACATGACCTTAAAGTCACATGATGACCAAGTCATGTGATATGTTTCAGTATCATGTAACCTTAAAAGTTATAATTATAATCTCTGTTTAGGGTCAATCCACCTCAGTGGTCAACCGACTTCAAATCACTGATCACTGATTGAGGGTTGTGGGTTTGAGCCACACTATAGACCATGTCTCGTTATGTAAAAAAGTAGGCAGTTGCTTATGGAGGATGGGAGTCTAGTACTGGTTCTTCCCAGGAATGATGGTTAGGTGAACTATCCGCCTCATATGACTGACTGTTGAAAAGGGGTGTTAAACTCAACAAACAAACAAATTCTGTTAGTGTATTTCTTAATCACATTGTAATTGCATTTTGTGTGTGGCTTATTATAATGACTTTCATGTATATGATAGCAAGTTAGTGTTGAGAGATTTGAAATGTCGTTCTTGCTGGAATGCATTGTTTCATACAAATTGTATGTGATGTCATGTCTCAGTTGTCAGGTGGACATATTTGAATAGAAAATTATTATCTTCTCCTGCTGTTTTGAATGTCAGCCCATGCCATTACTGCATTATGTATTTTAGCGATTAGTGTTTTCTGTTCAGCATAAAATGACAATTGATGATATTTGATGACAATTTACTAAATGATTGTTATACAAGATGAATAATGCTCGTCTGTGATATTACGTGTTTCAGTTTATAAATGAATCATTCTGCTTGCATTTGTGATGCACTATTGGTATAGCTTAAATTTGTCATTCCTAAGAATATTTCTTCTTGTATAAAAACTTAACAATTTGTCGATTTCAATTATTTTACCTACTATTGTTATTTATCCAAATCGTTTCAAATAAATGTCTGTAGGCCCAGTCCTAGATTTTCTGAATATTTTCATATTGCCAAGTTAGTGTTTCACTGATTTTAAGAATTGTTAAAGCCTTTTTCAAGTGAACCAATAGGTGGAAGTGGACTTCATTTTGACAATCAGAGGTGATCCTTCCTAAAGTGCCATTTTTTAGATCTTTGTACATTTGAGTAGTCGGGGTACGACTTACATCTTCATATACAGTTGATCTTTGACCTTTATATAGAGTTGACTTTTGACCTTTCATATAGAGTTGACCTTCATGCAGTTAACCTTTGGCCTTTATACAGTTGAACTTTGGCCTTTATAACAATTAAGACCTTGTATATACAGATGATCTTTGGCTTATTACACACAGCTTATTGTATTATCAAATAGTATAACTCTTCATCTGTTGTTAGAAGTCATTTTATTTATTGCCACCTGACTTCTTAGAGTCATGAGACTTCCCATAATGCATTAATGCACCTTCTCAGCGTTTCCTTTTCCAAGTAGCCATTGATCATCTGAAAACTGTATTTTATATGAGGCTTGTTCTGTAATATTTCATGATGAATACAGACATATCAGTCTGATTGTGGTGTATTTTGATTGGCAGAATGCATCGTTGTTTAATGATCTCGTACAGAAATTACAGACATTTTGTATCGCATTCCATTCATTTAAAGCAATAATTGTATATGACAAACGATGGGTTTGTTTGAATCTGAACAATTTGTTAGATACGCAATTATAAAAATATCTCGAATATTTTTTGGTTCTGCCAAAATTAAAGGGGCTAAGACTGAAAATAAAAATTTGTTTGTTTGGTGTGCTCCAACTGACTCATGTAAATACTAGCACTTAAATTTTTGGGGGCATTTTTTCTTTATTTATTACGAGTACATTGTAAGAAAACCCCACCTACCTATACCTAGTAATTCTGGGTCCGAGCACTCCAAACAAACCTATTTATATTTTCAACCTAAGTCTCTAGATTTAAATTTTGTTTTTAATTAGTCCTGGACTTAGGACTTCGATCTCTATAACTGTGTTCTGCTGTATGAATTCCTTTATTTTATTATTTCATTGACAGGTGAATAATTTGACCTATGATTTCGTTGCTTCTGTAAACTCGTACCCTCTGCCGTACAGCCAGAGTGATGGAATGCCTGTGGGTAACAATTGCTAGTCTCGATGTATGTTAGAAAATATTTAGAGTCAGTTAAAAACTGGCAGAATAGTGTTCAGACAGATGCATGGTACTCAGTGACTGTTTGTGTCATATAGTTATTCATATTTCATGAACTTCTCATGTTTTCATGAATTCTGTTCTAAGGGTTATTAATATAAACAGAGCCTGAAATTCTTGTATCAAGCTTCAAATCTTTTTCTTGCAATTTCTTGATATTTATTTTTGAGTTGATTGGTTCATCATAATGCATTAAAAAATATTGATTGTTTCATGAATTGACCTTTCAATCATTTGATCAGTCAATCTGTATATTTGTCAGTTGGTCGGTCGGTGACAGTCAATCAGTCAGTCAGTCAATCAGTCGGTCACATAGTCGATCATGATTTATTCATCATTTGATGGAATGACTGACTGACTGGCTGACTGGCTGGCTGACTGGCTGGCGGCTGGCTGACTGGCTGACTGACTGACTCAAATTGTTGATGGCAACATTCTTGTTATAATGAACATTGATGATCAAGTATAAAATTGGCATTAGCTTAGGGTATAGAATCCATATTGAATTGGCTGTTTGATGAATATTTGTGTTTCTAGATAAGGAATTAAGTAAAATCATTGAAATGAATAATATGATAGAATATGCCATATTTTTTATGGTGTGCAGCGTTTAAACTGCTATATTGTATATAGTCATGCAAAATATTCTTACTGCATTACATTACAATGATTCAGATTGTATATACATTCCATAAAGCTTATAACCCCTGTCTATATAGCCAGAATGCGTTTTATCGGCACTTTAAATGCTCAAATAGTCATTGATCTGAATTTAATCAATGTTTGTAAAATACAGATTTCAAAATTTCTCAACTGGTAATTAACATGTGGTTTGTTTTGGCGTACCTAAATTAGAATGGGTGGTGTACATTATGAAAATTGGCTCGAAAATCTAATGCATACCAAACTATATGTTGGGAGGTTATAATGTTCCATATATTTCTGAATTATATATTATTTTCAGTCAATTTGAAAGCTTTCAATAATGTATTGCATGATGTGCTTTGCTATGCATTCATCTACATAATGTAAGTCAGGCTTTTATGCATATTTTAGCTTTGAATCTGCATTTAAATTGCTAGAAAATTGTACCTGTAGTTTATATACAGGAGAACACGGTAAACTGTGAATCCCAGTGGACACAAAATATTATTTCATTAAATTCATATTTCTCTGTGTCCTAGAACCTTAATGGTTGGGAAAAAGATTCCTCACTATATCCAATTTTTTATTACCGGTTTATCTGAGTTCACTGTGACAGTGTGGTAGAATGGTTATTGTCTCACCTTTTGTAAGTTTAAATCAAAGAAGATAGTTGTTTCCACCCAGAAACAAAGGATGTCCCGCCTCTGCCTAAACTCCACCCCTTTCTAAGAAAAAAAAATAACCTGACTCATCATAAATGCTTTAAAAATTATTTCAGGATTATTTCCAATTTTTGATAATAATATTAATAAAAAGAATTTATTTATAGAGGTTCAACAGTTTGGGTATTCCCGCTCTTTTCTGTGGACACCTGCGAATATCAGAACAATAATTATTTTAATGGGGTTAATTAAGGAATTGTTATAGTCAGACCCTTGTTGTAATCAAAATCATGAAAATTTTACCAATAATCTACTGTCAGTCATATCTTCTGCTAATCATGTTTGACGGCTATCTTGGTGGCATCTGTGGCTGTGTGGTTACAGTCTCTGACCAGTATTTACTAGCCTTTCACCCTTGTGAGTCCAAATCCTCCTAGGACCAAATTTCCCCTATAAGGAAGCTGTACAACTAGTTTCCAGAATGTTGGTGGTTCTAAATCAGGTGTATGTCTCAGGGTCTTTGCCTTCTGTTAAAGTTGCAGCCATCAACTGTCCCTTATTGTTGATGTGACATTAAACTCTGGAGAGAAAAAAATGACTGGTACATTAATTACAGTTTTTCTAAATTCATTTGTTATAGCAATTTTGAATGGACGCTACAGAAACAGATGAATGATTTTGCCTTCATAAAGTCTTTGAATGTACCAGTCTGGGCATTCAAAATAGAATTCTTTAGTACACTCGTATTTAGGTACATAATAAAACTGATGTATTAAACAAAGTGCTTATTATATGGCTTCGGCATTAGAAATATAATATTTTCATGAAATTAATAAGGTATCTCTCTGTCTGCTAGTTGATTACATGTATTCTCTTCTTGCCTTCTCATTGATTTAAGTATCCTAATTGACATAAATTTATGTGAACATTACAAATGGAAAATAGGTTGTTTTTGAAATCAGTACTTAAAATCTTAACCTCTGTTGCCAAGGTTACATTTCTTAACAAATTTCCATGAATCACATAATTTCTTGCTAATGTGTGTATTATGAATGTCACATGTCTAAGCCTCTGTTGCCATGGATACATCTTATAAAAAAACATTTTTTAGCCGAATGCTGCATTTATTTAGCGGTTAATGGATCATTTGATTATTTTTGTCTGAATCGCAGACACCACTATTTCTGAGTCTTATATCTCGTGCACTGTTGCATATAATGCTTAATGAACAGTCAGTCATCACATTTATTTTGTGAGTTCGATGTCCATCAGTTGTGGGAACTGACATCTCTCAGACAGATATTAGGCTCCAAGTACCGGCAGAGAATTTTTCTATGTTTCTTACAGTATTGACCATCGCAGTAATGGACTGTACTACGTAAACCGTCAGACCACCGATATCTGATGACTGTTTTATTATTGTCGCTGACCTTTGCAATTGTCTGGCTGTCACTAGGGGTTAAGCGGAACTATTTTATCACTTTAACAAAATGTGTAAAAGTGCAAGATATCAGATGATGCAGTTTTCTAGTCTTCATCGAGGTGGTTATAATTATTGAAGAAAATCTGAAATAATTATATATTTTTAGTGATCCCTGGCAGTCCTTCAATGTTACTGATATTTATTTTGTTATGTTTTGTTCAGCATTGATGATATGTTTGTACTTAAATTTGAATTTGATTTAAATGATGTTTCCATGGTTATCAATTAATATAATTGTTATTTCAGGTATTGATAATTTAACATGATTATATACATAATAAATTATATTGAGTAAATTGTAAATATTGGAAAATACATCCCCTTATTAAATGTCCCTTTAATATATTCTGATTTTTGTAGACATTCTCCCAATAATATCCCTTAGGACTGAAAACAATACTTGTTTGTTTCTTGTTACCTTGTCCAACTAAATAGACATTTTGTGACGTTGAGACACCGATTTGGCCCCGTCCGTCCCGCACAGAGGATGGCAATTCTGAATGTTCCGAAATTAGCCAACAGGAAAGCCAAATAAGTAAGGCTACTGGTTAGCCAACCTATCGGAATTTTTGCCCTTTTGATCTTTTAAAAGGGCTGAGGAACAGTACAGCCAATCTCTCACTTTATTACTTTTCTGCACACTTTATAGATCAACAAAATAAACCCGCAACCTGCCTACCCTTTTTCTAATGAGCAGGGAACCAGAAACAAACAAATTTTTTACACCTGTATACTTCCTGAGACTAATATTCTGTTTAAATTTATCAGATTAACACTAATTTTTTTTTCATTGAAAATTGCAAAAATGCAATTCGAATGTTGATTTGGAAACAGTTTGCTGGGCATTATGGGAAATATTACTTCCTGTTCCTGTGAAGTTTTCTAGTGATTCAGAATTTTAAACAAATCTTTTTTCTCCTTTATTGATATTCTGTTGAAAGAAAATAATGGTAGATACGACTATATGTTTTCATTATAAATTTTAGTTGATATAATTATGTAAGAATACCATTATAATTATCCGTTCATTCTCAATAATATTGGAATAAGTTGTGGTAGACTTTGCCTTATAATGATTAGTCTAACTTTTTTTTTATCTTTTCAGTTTCCTATGACGCCTTCCGCCCCACCACCCTACGAGACAATGTTCCAGGCTCGTCCAAGTATTCCGGAATAAGATCCAGATTGCTCATAATTTGAAGTCTGTATATAATATATATATGCAATGAATGCATCATTTATGTATACCTGGCACACTTTTAATAACTTTATACCTGTTCAAAATTAAGCCTTCATGTATATGTTATAATAGATTAATTATGATTTAATTAATTGATTTAATTAATGGATCCTTTATTCAGTGCTATATCTGAATCAAATATCAAATTTCATGATTTCAAATCTTTATATTGTGAATAAATGAGTGAACATGTGTCAGATTGAATTGTTCCTTGCAATCTGGAGCGTAACTTTACTTTTAATTCAGTGTTTGTCTAGGAAATGACTGAAAAATTATTCTGGAAGTCGTTATTTGAGTTTCTGGACATTTTGAAACATTTTTGACAAGATGGATATCTAGATGTTGACAGATATTGATGTCTACATGGTTTGATTCGTCATGGTAACGCCCACACCGATAATGGAACTATGATTTGGGCGATTGGTACACTTCCTAAAAATTTTTTATTTATGTCTGTCAGTCGTTTTTATGATATTTTGCCTACATTATGTTATTCATTATTGTTATATTCATGACAAGGATGTAGCCAGCAATAGGCACTTACACACGTTTGTAAAATTAATTAGTGAAAAAATAAATATGGCAAAAAATGGGGTTCGACCTGTCCAGCAGCAAGAGGAGTTAACCTCCTCCTGCACCCTTTCCCTTGCGTGCTTTACATTTATTTAAAGCTGACTACACCCCTGCATGAAGTGCTACTCTAAGATTTGTGTCCCATGTTTGTACAATTAGTGTACAATATTGTCACACTTATGATACATTGTTTTAATCATTGTACACTCACTGGAGGTTTTTGTCCACTTCTGGTTGTTTTGCTGCTGTGACAATAAATAATATCATTTTCTAAAGTTGTGGAAATCATTTCCGTCCCGTCTTATTATGCATTGAAGTTTTGAAGTGTATGCATATATAGATTTTTCTGGATAAATTATCATATATTATTGTATTTGTTTTTTAGGAACATCTTATAGATGAACTGTATACATAATTTTAAATATATTTAGTCAATGTTGCTTTTTAATGAAATGTGACCAATAAATAGTATGTTGATGTTTAATTTATCAATGTTTTACCGCATGTTTGATGATATGCCAACATTTCTGTAATTTTGATACTGAAAAGCTTTTTGTTTCTATGGCATCTTTGTTTACGATATGTTTCAGTGATAATTAATTCATTTTCGTTAATAGGCTTTATCGAGGTGTTTTATTGACAAAACTATCCCACATGGGATCAGAAAAAATCACTTGTGAGGAAACTGCCTTGCTGGCTTATGGAAGGACGTTGGTTATGCCCACATGTACGCCTGGGTCTTCCCCAACATTTAAGCAGAGTGTTGCCAAATGACTCTGGCTGTTGTTGCAATGTAAAAACCCTTGAGGCCAAAAAAAGCCACATATGCATAATAGTTTGGATCAGTGATATTCCATATTCGTTTTTTTACTATTTATTATTACACCATGCTGGGAGTAATCTTGTTTTATTTTACATTCCATCCAACATAAATAATGTCTGCATTTTGTTATTATATTGTCCTTGAAACATTCCAGTCTCAAATATTCCGTCCAATTTATTATAATAGGCGTATACAAATCTAATAAGTTCATGGTGTTCACTTTCTCTACCAGATATTTTTTTACAGCTGACTATTTTTCCTCAGTCTCTGTCATTTTTTTCTTGCTGATATTTTTGTATGAATTATTTCTCCAAACTTAAAAAAAATATTAAAAATTGATAAAAACATCATTTCTATAAACAGACCAAATAATTTTGGCCCTTAATTGGTCATTACATCATGCTTTCTCTGTATATTTGTATTTTGTCTCAACTTATTGTGCATGTTGATTGAATAAAGTTTATCTTGCATTCCGTCCAATCATATAGATGTGTAAGATGTGTATGTCCCATGAATTTGTAGGATGAATGGAAATAAAATATAAATTAGAATCTACATTCCGTCCAATATCCTACTTATACTGTGCCTGAGGGATCTGGATTGGTCAGTCTAGATTTATTTACACTTTATTAAATGAACACTTAACATATATGCAAATTTGCTATCATAATGTACATTTAGTTTTAATTGCAATGTTTTTACGTAAGATCTCTTTATAGGCCTGTTCCGTCCAAATATATTTTGATTGACACAATGTTTCAGTTTAAGGAGTTCAATTTACCGGTATATACTTTTTATAAAGGGACTCGTTTTCTGTGACGATGCTTTACAATATACAAGTTGTTTATTTATGTTAAGCTAATTATGATTTATTTTTGTTATATTCAAGAAAAATGTTTTATTGTATGATGAATATTCGTATGTATGTAACGATTAGTACTGTTTTTGGAATATTGTCTGTTTGTAATAAAAACGTCCATCAGCGCTTTTTGATTGTAACATATGTATTCTATAAAGATATAAAATGTTCTTGTATATTAAATTTTCAAATTTTATAGCTCCAGTGGGGAAAGTTATAGTTGACACATAACGGCTTTTCTTTGTTTGTTCATTGTGTGGCTGTTTAAAAATGTGGACTTTTTAGAAAATTTATTTTCTGTCATTCCATAAGATCATTTTAGTTTTTGTATGACACAGTCTATAATTGATTTCATGGTAAATGTATACAAGTGCATACATGTATCCATATAGCTATGTATGTTTCTTTTCTGTACATTCCTTTTGTATATTATGTAAAACAAACAGATATCGTGAAATTATTTTTCTATGCAATGTATATGAGATTTGGTGTAGATGGGATTTTTGTCTTGTCACTTAATGTTTTGTTTAAAGTACAGTATTGTTACATGAGCAGGGTGTCAAGTTAACATAATTCTTATATATTTATTTATCTTTTAGCAAAAGAATTCTAAAAAAATGAAATTATTGTTTGACCAAATATATGTATGACCTTAATATGTCCCCTTTAAAAGGAATTCATGAAAACATGGATATTTCTTGAACTATTCATGCATACTTCTTGTATACTTCATGAAGCATGAATAAGTATTTCACAGGGGACTCAGTTGTTGACAAGGGATCCCTAATTGACCAAATTAAGTTAATTAACCATTACTGAATACAAGGGATGAAAATATGAGGCTTTTGGTTCATTTTATTGCTTTCAAAATGTTGCCATTTTTTGTGGTTTAAATATATACATACACTGACCCCAGTCAGCATTTAGTGTTTATAATGCTTTATACATGTACTTATCCCTGCTTTAATACTTCTAAGTTTTTGTTTTTTTTCTCACAGAATCTCACGTGATGGATTATATATATATAAAAAACATTATTTTCATTCTATTCATTTTTAAAAATGATTTGTTATTGTATTGTCATCATTAAGTCTATAGACCTTGTGTTGTGGTCTGTGTTCTGTAATGATTTTGTCGGAGATGTTATGTCGAAGTCTCCGTGGTTGATCATACATGTCGAGAAGTTAGTAGTTACTTGCGGAGTATAAGGTTAGTACTGGTACAGAAACCAGAGTCTGTTCAGGTGAATAGTCTGCTGGTATAATACTGAAATGCTGTTGAACACGGGTGTAAAACTTGTAAAATCAATTTTTTATTGTTCTGTTCTATTCTAGTTTGTCAAATTTGTACTTAAGTTAGAGAAAATGGGCTCCAATCAGTAGAATGTTAATTCATATATTTAAAGAAATTTATTTATTTGTTAAGATGATTTTAACAGTTTAATGATGTTTTTACCCAGAATGCAGTTCATTTCGAGAGATCTTACCCTTCATGTAACTTGAAGAATTAAACCGTAACTATTGGCTATGGTTATTGGATTGCCGAATAATTTGAACCATATTTTTGGTCCCAATCACTTGGATCTTAGTATGTCACTATATGATAAAGCTTCAGTACTGGTTTCATTTTTTTTACAAACATTTGTATTGCATTGAATTTATAGATGTTTTTTTATTATGATGAAATGAAGTGTTTAATTCGGACTTATTTATTATTTAAGGTTTAGTACTATATTTTTTTGTGAACTTTATTTCTGAACTAGAATCATGAAATAGTCTTGCATCTTTTATGGATGAAAAATGTTTTTAATTCTAAGTGACCGTAGGTTTTTTTTTATGTAAGGTCATCCTAGAACAATTGTTGGTTTATGGTTTCACAATTCAATCTTTTAAAATGTAGTTAGGTATAGAGTGACCATGTGTTTTGAGCTGTGACGAAATTATTCAGAATAATTCACTAAGTCAAACGGGGGATGTGGATATTTGGAACAAATCTCACTGTAACATATTGATAAGATAAATTTAACATGTTCAAGTACAATACATACCTAGTGGATTTAGCGTATTCTTCCATCTCGGCCCAAAACATATAGTCAAGCTATATAGGTATGCATTTTATTGTTTGTCAAATGAAAATTAACAACAATGCAGTAGTAAGAACAAAAACATTTTTTGGTTGAAAAAATTGCTATAAACAACTTTTTGGTTTGGTGACTTTAATGAGTCTGTCGCATAAACGCAACCCAACAATTTTTTATTAATGGCCTAATAAAATATCTGCTTTTATTCATGTACATGTATGTCTTTCTTGTTATTCTCAGATTATTATACAACTTATCACACATTTTCCATGTTCATTAAACCTTCCATCTATCTACATTTGGCTGTGTTTGTGTTTTATTCTACCATATCTTTTCTGTCGGGCTTTAAAACCTCGTCAATATCAGTCAAGTCATGTGACATCACCCGATACAATATTTGCTGTTGAAACAATCTATGGACATGGGATTTAAAATGTGATGTCTGGACTGTGAATTGAGTTGAAAACAATGCGTCAGAAGCTAGACGTATACAGCTGCAAGTTAGCCATAGATTACGTTTCTGTTAGGACGGTATTGAATTACTGGATGTAACTATAGCAGCGGTTGTCAGATTCTGTCTAGACGTTACTTTATAGCGGTTTGTTTTAGTTCGTCATCCCATAATGTGCAAGAATTTTATAAGCAGATGGTTGATGGTAACTCATTGTTTGACTAGCTGTACATGGTAGAAGATAAAGCATAAACAACATATGAATAAATTAAAGATCTCCTGTTTTCTAGACATTTTCTGTTTCATTGAATGCTTTCAGCTATGTCTTGATGAAATTGGCCTGACAGTACACTATATATATTCATTTAAGCTTCAAAATGTGCTAAGTAAGGTGATTATGGCAGATAGTATACACTGTTTAATGACCATTATAAGCTTTGGTACATTTACTCACATACAAAATTCACATTAAGGAATTAACCAAGCTTGATCATAACTAAGTTCAAATGTGCATTGGACTAAAGTACTGAGTATATTTGACTCCACATGGACTAGGTGTCCTATCATAGAGCAATTAGTACTGCGTATGTTCGACTACACATGGACCAGGTGTCCTATCATACAACATTTAGTACTGCGTATGTTGGACTTCACATGGACCAGGTGTCCTATCATACAACATTTAGTACTGCGTATGTTCGACTTCAAATGGACCATGTGTCCTATCATAGAGCATTTAGTTACGGTATGTTGGACTACACATGGACTAGGTGACCTATCATAGAGCATTTAGTACTGTGTATATTGTACTACATATGGACCAGGTGTCCTATCATAAAGCATTTAGTACTGCGTATGTTGGACTACAAATGGACTAGGCGTCCTATCATAGAGCATTTAGTACTGTGTATGATGGACTACACATGGACTAGGTGTCCTATCATAGAGCATTTAGTACTGCGTATGTTGGACTACACATGGACTAGGTGTCCTATCATAGAGCATTTAGTACATTGTATGATGGACTTCACATGGACCAGGTGTCCTATCATAGAATATTTAGTACTATGTACCATGGACTTCACATGGACTATCATAGAGCATTTAGTACTGTGTATGATATACTTCACATGGACCTAGTGTCCTATCATAGAGTATTTAGTACTATGTATGATGGACCTCACATGGACTAGGTGTCCTATCATAAAGCATTTAGTACTATGTATGATGGGCCTCACATGGACTAGGTGTCCTATCATAGAGCATTTAGTACTGTGTATGATGGACATCACATGGACTAGGTGTCCTATCATAAAGCATTTAGTACTATGTATGATGGGCCTCACATGGACTAGGTGTCCTATCATAAAGCATTTAGTACTATGTATGATGGACATCACATGGACTAGGTGTCCTATCATAGAGCATTTAGTACTGTGTATGATGGACATCACATGGACTAGGTGTCCTATCATAAAGCATTTAGTACTATGTATGATGGGCCTCACATGGACTAGGTGTCCTATCATAAAGCATTTAGTACTATGTATGATGGGCCTCACATGGACTAGGTGTCCTATCATCGAGCATTTAGTACTATGTATGATGGGCCTCACATGGACTAGGTGTCCTATCATAGAGTATTTAGTACTATGTATGATGGACCTCACATGGACAAGGTGTCCTATCATAAAGCATTTAGTACTATGTATGATGGACTTAACTTAGACCAGGTGTCCTATCATAGAGAAATCAGTACTGTGTATGATGGACTTCACATGGTCCAGGTGTCCTATCATAGATAATTTAGTGGTGAAGTGAATGACTTTTCATGGACTAGGTGTCCTATCATAGAGTATTTAGTACTGAAGATGAAGGACTTCACATGGACTAGGTGTCCTATCACAAGAGTATTTAGTACTGAAGATGAAGGACTTCACATGAACTAGGTGTCCTATCACAAGAGTATTTAGTACTGAAGATGAAGGACTTCACATGGACTAGGTGTCCTATCACAAGAGTATTTAGTACTGAAGATGAAGGACTTCACATGGACTAGGTGTCCTATCATAAGAGTATTTAGTACTGAAGATGAAGGACTTCACATGGACTAGGTGTCCTATCATAGAGCATTTAGTACTGTGTATGATGGACTACACATGGACTAGGTGTCCTATCATAGAGCATTTAGTACTGCGTATGTTGGACTACACATGGACTAGGTGTCCTATCATAGAGCATTTAGTACATTGTATGATGGACTTCACATGGACCAGGTGTCCTATCATAGAATATTTAGTACTATGTACCATGGACTTCACATGGACTATCATAGAGCATTTAGTACTGTGTATGATATACTTCACATGGACCTAGTGTCCTATCATAGAGTATTTAGTACTATGTATGATGGACCTCACATGGACTAGGTGTCCTATCATAAAGCATTTAGTACTATGTATGATGGGCCTCACATGGACTAGGTGTCCTATCATAGAGTATTTAGTACTGAAGATGAAGGACTTCACATGGACTAGGTGTCCTATCACAAGAGTATTTAGTACTGAAGATGAAGGACTTCACATGGACTAGGTGTCCTATCACAAGAGTATTTAGTACTGAAGATGAAGGACTTCACATGGACTAGGTGTCCTATCACAAGAGTATTTAGTACTGAAGATGAAGGACTTCACATGAACTAGGTGTCCTATCATAAGAGTATTTAGTACTGAAGGTGAAGGACTTCACATGGACTAGATGTCCTATCATAGAGAATTTAATACTGAAGGTGAAGGACTTCACATGGACTAGGTGTCCTATCATAAGAGTATTTAGTACTGAAGGTGAAGGACTTCACATGGACTAGGTGTCCTATCATAGAGAATTTAATACTGAAGGTGAAGGACGTCACATGATCTAGGTGTCCTATCATAGAACATTATGTGTTATTTATGATGGACTTCACATGGACCATATGTCCTATCATAGAGCATTTAGTACTGTGTATGATTGACTTTACATGGACTATGTGTCCTATCATAGAATATTTAGTACTGAAGATGAAGGACTTCACATGGTCCAGGTGTCCTATCATAGAGTATTTAGTATGGTGTATGATGGACTTCACATGGATCGGGTGACCTACCATAGAGTATTTAGTACTTAAGATGAAGGACTTCACATGGTCTAGGTGTCCTATCATAGAGAATTTAGTACTGTAGATGAAGGACTTCACATGGTCTAGGTGTTCTATCAGAACATTTTGGGTTATGTATGATTAACTTCACATGGACCAGGTGTCCTATCATAGAACATTTAGTACTGAAGATGAAGGACTTCACATGGTCCAGGTGTCCTATCATAGAGTATTTAGTATGGTGTATGATGGACTTCACATGGATCGGGTGACCTACCATAGAGTATTTAGTACTGAAGATGAAGGACTTCACATGGTCTAGGTGTCCTATCATAGAGAATTTAGTACTGTAGATGAAGGACTTCACATGGTCTAGGTGTTCTATCAGAACATTTTGGGTTATGTATGATGAACTTCACATGGACCAGGTGTCCTATCATAGAACATTTAGTACGGTGTACGATGGACTTCACATGGACCAGGTGATCTACCATAGAGTATTTAGTCCTGTGTATGATGGACTTCACATGGACAAGGTGTCCTATCATAGAGCATTTAGTACTGAATATGAAGGACTTCACATGGACTAGGTGTCCTATCATAGAGCATTTAGTACTGTGTATGATGGATTTCACATGGACAAGATGTCCTATCATAGAGCATTTAGTACTGTGTATGATGGACTTCACATGGACCAGATGTCCTATCATAGAGCATTTAGTACTGAAGGTGAAGGACGTCACATGGACCAGGTGTCCTATCATAGAGTATTTAGTATTGTGTATGATGGACTTCACATGGACCGGGTGACCTACCATAGAGTATTATCCTATCATAGAACATTTAGTACTGAAGATGAAGGACTTAACATTGGTCTAGGTGTCCTATCATAGAGCATTTAGTACTGTGTATGATGGATTTCACATGGACAAGATGTCCTATCATAGAGCATTTAGTACTGTGTATGATGGACTTCACATGGACCAGATGTCCTATCATAGAGCATTTAGTACTGAAGGTGAAGGACGTCACATGGACCAGGTGTCCTATCATAGAGTATTTAGTATTGTGTATGATGGACTTCACATGGACCGGGTGACCTACCATAGAGTATTTAGTACTGAAGATGAAGGACTTCACGTGGTCTAGGTGTCTTATCATAGATAATTTAGTACTGTAGGTGAAGGACTTCACATGGACCAGGTGTCCTATCATAGAGCATTTAGTACTAAAGATGAAGGACTTCACATGGTCTAGGTGTCCTATCAGAACATTTTGGGTTAGGTATGATGAACCTTACATGGACCAGGTGTCCTATCATAGAGCATTTGGTACTTTGTATGATGAACTTCACTTGGACGAAATGTCCTATCATAAAGCATTTAGTACTGAAGATGAAGGACATCACATGTACCAGGTGTCCTATCATAGAGAATTTAGTACTGAAAATGAAGGACTTCACGTGGTCTAGGTGTCTTATTATAGAACATTTAGTACTAAAGGTGAAGGACTGCACATGGACTTGGTGTCCTCCTTATCATAGAGCATGAACCAGCAGTCGTGAATTTAACGTGTAAATATGTATTGGAAAGAAATTGCTAAAATTTGACACTCTTTAAAGTAAGATGTAGGATAAATGGTAGAAACAAAAGGCAACAATAGTAAGACTTCAAAATATCCATTCATATTATTCTGTTTCAAAAGATGAAACGTATGTGTCTTTAAATCAAAGATGATTTTTTTTTGAAAATGAGAGGACTGAGGCGCTGGTAAAACGGGAAATATCTCAGATGAAATTGGCCACTAGATATCATAGTTAAATAGATATTTTGGGGAAAATCATAGCATAATTTTCAAGGAGAGGACACTGGACATCAGAGATAACTTCTTATAAAAAAAAACGGAAGAAAAACATGTTCTTATAAAAATATTTCCGTTTTACAATCATTTACGACGATAATTTATTAATTTCATCGGATTTAACACCATTTTCAGCATTGTTTCAGCCATATCGCAGCGAGCAGTTATCATAACCAGCTTCCCTGGACTTCATTTAGGCCTTAACCAGTACTAACCACATTCCAAGCTACACCACATGATTTAGAGATGGGCGGACTAGAACATTCAGTCAAATTTGTCATGGACGGTGTGATTCAAACTCACAACCTCTTGATCAGTAGAAAAACGCTCTAACCACAGAGCTAACTAAGGGGGTCACATAGCTAACTAGAGGGGGGGGGGGGGGGCTCTTACGACGATGAAGTAAAGAGATATCTAAAGATCTATCGCATTTTATTACACAATTGCCAATTTTCATCCGCAGAAATTTTATTTTCTCGGTACTTGACTAGAGTGATCTCCCTTCAACCATTATTTGTGTTAACATCGAAGCCATCACTGAATGGATGTTCGCCAATGTCATGAATATTCAACGATTTCAAAATTTTAATGATCAAATTTTACACGAATTTCCAAATCACATAACTTTCGAAACAACAAACTGTTGATATCTACTCACTAAAGATGGTCAAACGTAGAAAGATAAAAAAATACATATTTACATACATACTTTAAGTGACACATAGACGTTATACATGCCAACATTGTAATTATAAAATTATGCAACACATAAAAATATAAACATCTCATGTGAACAGATTGACGCAGAAATTCAGTTTTAATCAAGTTTATCAGATGCCTTCTTGTAAATGTGATCGGGACGGGATGAGATATTGGTCCCTGGTAACGACATCCTATTTCGCGATGGCTTGATCAGGTCAGGGATATATAATATATGGCATCACAGATCAGGTTCATGATTCTTCCAACAAAGTTTAATTGATGCTTATTGTAGCTATGTAATAGAAACGTTCAGAGGTGGCACCCCCTCCTCCTGGTGGGTTGCCTTCTTTTAATGAATGACCCTCGTATTGGCTGGGTTTGGGGGATGGAAATATTGTAATGATTTTATCAACTATGTATTTCACTTGTTTATATATATTATCCATTCAAATCACACCAGTCAACAAAAATGAAATTAACTTTGTAAATATTTTGTGGGTAGCAAACTTAAGATATAGTCTCCAGTATGAGGTTTTCAATAAACACCCTCTATAAACATACAGACTAATTTTTTGAGCCGAAAAAATAGAAAAATTAATTAAAATACTAAATCTCAATGCTGTCATTATTCGTCATCAACGGGTCAAAGATTATTCAACTGTAGAATAGATGAAGTACTCAAGAGAAAAAACTTGTTAAATTTACAACGCAATTATAAAACACGTTCAAATGGTATATGGCGAGTATTTATGTCTCATCACGTCTGATGTGTCTATCAATAAATAACACAAAGTTAGAGCATTTATATAGATCAGATTTACCGTCCGACATTAATAGCTTTTCTAGATTGTCTGGGAATTCAATCAATTTCAAACATTCGAAAATTTCATTATTTTTTGACAATGGCAAAGGGGTAAGAATTGTTAATTGTATTGTATTTGCTTCTTGGAAACGAATAATTAAGTTATAGCATCGTTTGGTATGAACACTTAGGATTTTGTTGAATCATTTGATAACTCCATTAGAATTCTACATCCAGAATTTAATCGCATAAGAAAATACACGTATCTATAAATATAGGCATCTCTGATGCTTCGTGGCAGAATTGAAAATTGAATTGCACATTGGCATTATATTTATACGTATTTAGATACATGTTTCGTTTTAAATCAAAACGATATGACATGTACTCTGTAATCCACCTTCTCTAAAACAATGTGGCTACAATTCTAAAACTATCTTCTCCTCAGAAACCAGCTGTATATATTATAATGAAGTTTCTTTCATGTGTCCTGTTTACTTTGCTGATGTCATGTTTGTTACCATGTTGTGATTAAAGGTGTATTTGTCACATGGACTAATGACCCATTGATAACAGAAAATAAAACTATCTATATGTATTTATCCCTCATCCCGAACACGCCTTTGTTTATTTTATTGTAATTGATAATAATAAAATATGAATAAAGTAAAATATATTATACATAATAATAATAATAAAATACAGTAAAGTAATAATAAATATTCAGATTCCGAGGAGTTCATTAATAAAACCGTTTTCCCCTGTTGAAAACTGCATTGAATTTTGACAATGGCGAAGGGACAGGAATTGTTAAATGTGAAGTGCATGTACTTGATTCTTATGAAATGAAATGTTGTTAATTGAACAGATCATAAATATGTTAAAACGTCATTTTTTATTAAAACATACTCATCCGTTTGTTCAAAGAAATATATACTCTAGACATAGCTGGGCTAACATTCATGATACAACAATTCTTGGAATTTGGTATTCAGAAGTCAAACAGAAATGAGAAGTTTCTGGTGTCCAAAAAAAAAACTTATTTTAATCCGCTGGCCCTGTGTACTTGGTCTCAGTCAATGTTTTCCTTGTCAATGTTTTCATGTTCCTATGAACTACTTGTATGTCAACGAAATGAAAAAATACTCGAAGTTCAAGTAAAAACGTTTTGCAGACATACCGACTGTTTTTGTTTTGTTTTTGTTTGTAGATGCCACGAAAATGAGAGCAAAAACTTATGGATAATATATGTTTGTGCGGTTATATAAACGAAATCAATTGTAAAGTAATTAAAAGTACAACTGTAGGTGTTATATTTAACTTTTAATATCAGTAACAAGTAAACTGGGTGAGTCTGAAAATGACATGGAACAACTTGAAGCAAATCATGATGTATACTAGCTAGTAGTGTTTTCTTAACTTTTCCTCTGAGGTTTAACATCTCCACAACAGTCAGGGCCATTTGTCGACTTTCCGGATTTTACGTTGGAGAAAGACCCAAGGCGTATACATTGGTAGAATCACAGACATTCTGTCAGCCAGCTTGATAGCTTCTTTACTCCAAGGTGGAATTACAAATTACAGCGGTGTTGGGATAAATATTACTGGTCAGAAACCATAATCACTCAGTGATTTTTTTTTCATTTCTTTGGGAATGGGTCCGGATTATTGGGAAGTTTTATCAACAGACAATGCCAGAGTTCTCTGGTTTCTTGGCACAAGTATACTATACTTCTTGTTAAAAATGGTCATCAAGGGGATTTTTATTGTCATTTTATGTTCGATTTTGAAAAGAAATGTTCATTGGGAATTCTCCATTCAGATTTGGAAGAACTGAAGACTAAATGCTATTGGGAAAGGCCCGTTTACTGGACAAAACAAAGAAGGGGAATGTCACTGCCAATGTCCCTGACATACTAGTTCTATATATACTAATGTTTGGTAACCACTGCAGACTCGCGGCCTGTAGAATGTCCAGGGATGTAATTATGGAAGCAATAGGATGGTGGTCGAAGGCGGAGGGTTAGGATTTTAATTACTTTTACTTTCCATTAACTATAATAAAACCCTGCTAGTCTGGTGCAACAAGGCTACCTACCAAATACCGAACAGTTTGTTTGAAAGCAACCTACCGTTTTTCCATGTGGCACGTGTATGAATTCAGAGATGGAAGATCTTAAGAGTAAAATCGTTACACTGATTAAAATAGAGGAACATGTGCCTTATACTGGGGTTGATTCCACAATGCCAATCCTAAAGCAATACATTCTTTACCATGTTGACATATAAAGTTGATAAGGTAAAAGCCACAAATGGAAGGACACACATTTAATTAGTTTACTACTAACAAACAGTCTGGCTATTTTACTGAATCTACTCTCGCGTTGATTCCACGGCCTCTAAATTCTTGAATAAATTATCACCCTGTATTGACATATAAAGTTGATAAGGTAAAAGCCAGAAATGGAAGGACACACATTTAATTAGTTTACTAACAAACAGTCTGGCTATTTTACTGAATCTACTCTCGCGTTGATTCCACGGCCTCTAAATTCTTGAATAAATTATCACCCTGTATTGACATATAAAGTTGATAAGGTAAAAGCCAGAAATGGAAGGGTGAAAATATCAAATTAGTTTACTTACAAACAGTCTGGTTACATTACTCAACACCACATTCTTATGTATTTAGATTCAAACTAGCCCTTGATAAACCTCTCTGTTTTAGATTTATTTATTTATTTTAGCGGTTTAACGCCGTTTTTCAACAATTTTTCACTTACAAAATAAATGTGCACGGCGGACGATTTACCTAACAAGTATTCCTGGGCAGTATGATTACTGTAGTACTAATCTATCTTTCCACTTTCCACTAGGAACTGTCAACCTCTCCACATGTGGAGGAAACCGACATTTGTGTCCAATTTTCATGTAAGGGTATGACCTGACCTTAGATAGAACCATTGGACCATGGCCGCGGCCACTGTTTCAGAGCACTCTGAAGCTTGGAGCATTTTAAAAGTAACGCGAGCTGATTTATTTCAGGAATGCTCACACCATGGAACTACACATTATCGCTTGTAATGTGAATGGACACATATTATATGTTTTATATTGTTTGTTAACATCTTATGACAGGGAAACTACTAGTATATGTTTACATGTAGCCAGCTTTGACTTGAATAAGTATAAGTATTTTCAGCGGAAGTTTGTTCTATGTAACAAATGCAACACTTTACTTACAACTTGAGTTCCAGGTTGAAATCAGTTGTATTTTTCCTGTAAAAGCATGTGGACACAAGCCACTGATGAAAAAAAAACATGACTTATAGACACATCTGGTCTTGACATTTATATATGTATGGATAAGTAAATGTTTGTCAAAGAATTTCTATGTTTTTCATGATGGATTTTTATTTAATGGTGCCAATTTACTCTAGATTTGAATGTTGTATGTTTCCTCATTTTAGACAAGTATGTTATCGAGTGTATTGTTTAAGTACTGAAGATTGTCTGTACTTATTGAATTGACAACATAACTCTTTGAGTGATTAGTGGTATAGGTTTCATTATGATCATGAATACATAAAAAGATATTTTATAACATTTGAGTGTAACTTATTATTGTTTTGCAAGAATTTAAGTCATGACTTTCAAAAAAATAAGGGAGAATTGATACAATGCTGTGATAAATATTAACATTAACAATGGATGCAATAAACTCCTTGAATGGTTAATGCGTAGAGTTGACACAGAAAGGTTTTATGAAAAAATGTCATGCGTGAAAACGATTTTGCTTTTGATTAAACAAACGTCATCCGAGCACCTTAGAATTCTTAAACAGCAAAAACTATACGTAATTATAACTTAGACAGTAAGGAAACAAATTTTCTTTTTGTCTAATTAAAACTGTATAATGGCACAAAATACTGGGTAATATTATATTTAATTTGAATGAATACACATGGAAATCTTAAATATGCACATTGACAGTATTCCTAAAGCTGTTGAATAGTTACTTAAATACAGCATTAAAATGTGTCAATATCAGAAAAGAATTGACATCGCTTTGTCTTTTCTACAAGTCTCTGAAATTGTTTATGGTTGATATCAAATATACATCCACTTTAAGTGGTTGACATGACTAATTCAGTGCCTATGCAGTTGATACTTTTTTATTTGTTTTTCACTAATGAGGAACAGAACAAATCGTGATGTGTGTATGTGGTAACACACTCATAATGCCATTTTATCTACTATACCTCGTTTCGACCTCAGAAAATTTCGTACTTTTTTAGGATTCGCCTCAAGTCAATTCGTACCTTTGTACATTCGCCACAAGAAATTTCGTACTTTTTTCTCGCATTAGTCCCAAGTCAATTTGTACTTTTAAACATTCGCCATCAGAAATTTCGTACTTTTTTCTCGGATTCGACCCGAGTAAATTCGTGCTTTTGAAGATTCGCCACCAGAAATTTCGTACTTTTTCTAGGATTCGTCCCAAGTCAATTCGTACTATTGAAGATTCGCCACCAGAAATTTCGTACCTGTATCTTGTATTCGCCCTAAGTCGATTCGTACTTTTGAAGATTCGCCACCAGAATTTTCGTACTTTTTTTCTAGGATTCGCCCCGAGTCAATTCGTACTTTTGAAGATTCGCCACCAGAATTTTCGTACTTTTTTTCTAGGATTCGCCCCGAGTCAATTCGTACTTTTGAAGATTCGCCACCAGAATGTTCGTACTTTTTTTCTAGGATTCGCCCCGAGTCAATTCGTACTTTTGAAAATTCGCCACCAGAATTTTCGTACTTTTTAAATTGGATTCGCCCCAAGTCAATTCGTACTTCTGAAGATTCGCCACCAGAAATTTCGTACTTTTTCCATGATTCGTCCCAAGTCAATTCGTACTTTTGAAAATTCGCCACCAGAATTTTCGTACTTTTTAAATTGGATTCGCCCCAAGTCAATTCGTACTTTTGAAGATTCGCCACCAGAAATTTCGTACTTTTTCTAGGATTCGTCCTTAGTCAATTCGTACTTTTGAAGATTCGCCACCAGAATTTTCGTACTTTTTAAATTGGATTCGCCCCAAGTCAATTCGTACTTTTGAAGATTCGCCAGCAGAAATTTCGTACTTTTTCTAGGATTCGTCCTTAGTCAATTCGTACTTTTGAAGATTCGCCACCAGAATTTTCGTACTTTTTTTCTAGGATTCGCCCCGAGTCAATTCGTACTTTTGAAGATTCGCCACCAGAATTTTCGTACTTTTTTTCTAGGATTCGCCCCGAGAAAATTCGTACTTTTGAAAATTCGCCACCAGAATTTTCGTACTTTTTAAATTGGATTCGCCCCGAGTCAATTCGTACTTCTGAAGATTCGCCACCAGAAATTTCGTACTTTTTCTAGGATTCGTCCCAAGTTGATTCGTACTTTTGAAAATTCGCCACCAAAATTTTCGTACTTTTTAAATTGGATTCGCCCCAAGTCAATTCGTACTTTTGAAAATTCGCCACCAGAATTTTCGTACTTTTTAAATTGGATTCGCCCCAAGTCAATTCGTACTTTTGAAGATTCGCCACCAGAAATTTCGTACTTTTTCTAGGATTCGTCCTTAGTCAATTCGTACTTTTGAAGATTGGCCACCAGAATTTTCGTACTTTTTTTCTAGGATTCGCCCAGAGTCAATTCGTACTTTTGAAGATTCGCCACCAGAATTTTCGTACTTTTTAAATTGGATTCGCCCCGAGTCAATTCGTACTTCTGAAGATTCGCCACAAGAAATTTCGTACTTTTTCTAGGATTCGTCCCAAGTTAATTCGTACTTTTGAAAATTCGCCACCAAAATTTTCGTACTTTTTAAATTGGATTCGCCCCAAGTCAATTCGTACTTCTGAAGATTCGCCACCAGAAAATTCGTACTTTTTCCATGATTCGTCCCAAGTCAATTCGTACTTTTGAAGATTCGCCACCAGAAATTTCGTACCTGTATCTTGTATTCGCCCTAAGTCAATTCGTACTTTTGAAGATTCGCCACCAGAATTTTCGTACTTTTTTTCTAGGATTCGCCCCGAGTCAATTCGTACTTTTGAAGATTCGCCACCAGAATTTTCGTACTTTTTTTCTAGGATTCGCCCCGAGTAAATTCGTACTTTTGAAAATTCGCCACCAGAATTTTCGTACTTTTTAAATTAGATTCGCCCCAAGTCATTTCGTACTTCTGAAGATTCGCCACCAGAAATTTCGTACTTTTTCTAGGATTCGTCCCAAGTCAATTCGTACTTTTGAAATTTCGCCACCAGAATTTTCGTACTTTTTAAATTGGATTCGCCCCAAGTCAATTCGTACTTCTGAAGATTCGCCACCAGAAATTTCGTACTTTTTCCATGATTCGTCCCAAGTCAATTCGTACTTTTGAAAATTCGCCACCAGAATTTTCGTACTTTTTAAATTGGATTCGCCCCGAGTCAATTCGTACTTTTAAAGATTCGCCACCAAAATTTTCGTACTTTTTTTCTAGGATTCGCCCCGAGTCAATTCGTACTTTTGAAGATTCGCCACGAGAAATTTCGTACTTTTTTTCTAGGATTCGCCCCGAGTAAATTCGTACTTTTGAAAATTCGCCACCAGAATGTTCGTACTTTTTAAATTGGATTCGCCCCGAGTCAATTCGTACTTCTGAAGATTCGCCACCAGAAATTTCGTACTTTTTCCATGATTCGTCCCAAGTCGATTCGTACTTTTGAAAATTCGCCACCAGAATTTTCGTACTTTTTAAATTGGATTCGCCCCGAGTCAATTCGTACTTTTGAAGATTCGCCACCAGAATTTTCGTACTTTTTTTCTAGGATTCGCCCCGAGTCAATAGGTACTTTTGAAGATTCGCCACGAGAAATTTCGTACTTTTTTTCTAGGATTCGCCCCGAGTAAATTCGTACTTTTGAAAATTCGCCACCAGAATTTTCGTACTTTTTAAATTGGATTCGCCCCGAGTCAATTCGTACTTCTGAAGATTCGCCACCAGAAATTTCGTACTTTTTCTAGGATTCGTCCCAAGTTAATTCGTACTTTTGAAAATTCGCCACCAAAATTTTCGTACTTTTTAAATTGGATTCGCCCCAAGTCAATTCGTACTTCTGAAGATTCGCCACCAGAAAATTCGTACTTTTTCCATGATTCGTCCCAAGTCAATTCGTACTTTTGAAAATTCGCCACCAGAATTTTCGTACTTTTTAAATTGGATTCGCCCCAAGTCAATTCGTACTTTTGAAGATTCGCCACCAGAAATTTCGTACTTTTTCTAGGATTCGTCCCAATTCAATTCGTAGTTTTGAAGATTCGCCACCAGAATTTTCGTACTTTTTTTCTAGGACTCGCCCCGAGTCAATTCGTACTTTTGAAGATTCGCCACCAGAATTTTCGTACTTTTTTTCTAGCATTCGCTCCGAGTAAATTCGTGCTTTTGAAAATTCGCCTTCAGAATTTTCGAACTTTTTAAATTGGATTCGCCCCAAGTCAATTCGTACTTTTGAAGATTCGCCACCAGAAATTTCGTAGTTTTTCTAGGATTCGTCCCAAGTCAATTCGTACTTTTGAAGATTCGCCACTAGAAATTTCGTACTTTTTTCTAGGATTCGCCCCGAGTAAATACGTACTTTTTAAGATTCGCCCCGAGTAAATTCGTAATTTTCAATCGGATTCGCCCCAAGTCAATTCGTACTTTTGAAGATTCGACACCAGAAAGGACATGGGTAAACATATGAAGAAAATTTTACCAAAAAGTACAATCGTATTTTTTTCACACAATACATGTACAACTTTATAGCAAGGAAAAAAGAGAGTCCCAAGACCTCTTTTTTGGCGCCGAAAGTATGGTGGGGTGCATGGGCCACAATCACTTACATCAGTTTCATATGCATATCTTTTAAACACATTTTGAAAGTTTTCCTATTCAACCTTCAGTTATATCACAATAACATATATTTATTCAGTTGAAGTCATTCTAACAGCTTTATACCCAGTCAAACGCATTATAAAGATAATCATAATTATGTAAGTAGTCGAATATTAACAATTTTCTCTCTTAAAAGTTCATTTTGGCATCCTATTTTGAAGAAATTATCATGCATAAAATGTGCAGTTTCTCATCAGTTTCGTATAATAACTCATTACAGTTATTATAGAAAAGCTCAGGAAGAGCTGTAAGCGTGCTATTTTGTCGTTCGTCCGTTTGTCCGTCTTCAATTCTTTGTCAAATTTGAAGAAACTCCACAGAAATGATCTTTGTGTGGTCCTTTTAAAAAAAAAAGATAAACAGAATCTAATTCCATGCAGAACTCTAGTTTCCATCGCAACCAAAAGGAAAAATTAGACAATGTAATTGTCTTAATACATACGGTGTAAAACTTAGATATTTGACATGGAACATCATCTAGAGGCCCTCTAACAAACTTGCTAAAATAATGTCCCTGTGGTAATAATAGCCCCGTCCTAGGGGTAAAATGTTTTAGATAGATTTATAAACATTTAACCCCTGGGACGGGGCTTCGGTAGCAGGAAAATTAAAACCGAACGACTGTTGTGAAATGGTATTAACTTTGTGTTCGCACCGAACAACAAAACTGAAGGTCATTTCAAGTGTTAATCACCTTAATTAGGCCTGGAAGTGCTAACTGAATGCGGCGGAACATATCAGTAGGTTTATGACTGCAAAAGTAAAATCTAACTTAAAGTTGAAAAAAATATTACAAGAATGGTTATTGTAAGTTTGGTTGGACATTGCAACCATTCTTGTAATAAAAACCAAACTTGTAATAATTATATTAAGTTTGGTTTTCTAGACGAATTATACTGACGAGTATTAGTTTATTATAGCTGTTTGTGAGTATATACAACTACAACTATTTTATGTTTTACAGTAAATACATAAATGTAAGATGACAAAAACACAGATAAACACTGTTTGCTCGAAGAGCACAATCATGACATGTGGAATTAGGTGAACTATATAATTGTGATCTGAAAAAAGGTATGTGTATATGCATACAGTACTTAAACATTGAAAAGCAATATATAACTAGTTGTTATAATATTTAGTAATAATAGTATATAGTGTAGTGTCTATTACTAGTTTGGATAATCCTGGCCATTTGATTGGCTAATGGTGATGACTGAATCTATTAATAGTTTACAGGTAAGTAAATCATGAAGGCATTGTCTAGATAAGTTGTTGAGTGGCTATTTGAAGTTGAATGTGCTTGTATGATAATGCTCAGATTTATGGTGAATTCGTTAACATTTAGGGTTAATTCTATTTGATTGATGTAGGGTATGATATAACCATGCCCTTGTGAACTATATACATGAACATATTCATTTGTCAAATACTCATGATTGTCATTACAATGTGTATTACCATTATGTAAATATTTTATACTCTCCTTAATGGAGGATTGAATAAAATATACAAACAATAGGATTGAATAAAATATACAAACAATATCCTTTATGAAAAAAGCAACTTCATACAAAAACATAAACCAATATAGTTCTTGTAATTCGTCTACCTATATACCGTTTGTTATAGTTTTTTTGTTATTACAAAAATGGTTGCAACAGACCTCAACATTACAGCACTGTACAGTTATTCACCTAGTTCGTGAGGCGGGGTTATGATTCGAAAGAAACAGACATTCTAGAATCGACGACGTTCATCAATAATGTCAATGTATATACAATGACAGTATATAAACAATCCATTATTTCGGGAAATAATTATCTTATGAGAATGACAAAATGTGGAAC
Organism: Lutraria lutraria; assembly: GCA_964023205.1. Classification (NCBI taxonomy): domain Eukaryota; kingdom Metazoa; phylum Mollusca; class Bivalvia; order Venerida; family Mactridae; genus Lutraria; species Lutraria lutraria. The sequence continues at coordinate 12,589,768 of OZ026843.1, forward strand.
AATTTTCATAAGGCCAGAAAAATCGCATTTATGGTCACTTGACTAAGAATAGGGTCGGAAAGTTGCTCAACCTTTCGATTTCTTTCTAAATACATGTACATATATACCTTCATAGGATGTAAGATTAGTCACCCGATATGTTCGTATTTTGGATTTTACTGTTAGAAACGTCAGTACCGCCGCCAAAAACTTAAAAGATGCCGAGAAACAGTAAATACGACTTTTTAGTTCGACTGTTTTCTAAGAAAAAGTCTAGATCAATGCGGCGTCATTGTCTGTGTGGTGCAAAACATTAATGTAGCTCATAACTCAGAAACTGTAAGTTATAGCAACATGAAACATCATAGGTGGATAGATCTCACTGAGGCGGTGAACAGACGAGCGTTGGTACCGCTTGTGGCGCTCTTGTTCTAGTATCATTATCATACAGTTAGATTAATATCCTTTCCGTTAAGAAGACTATTAAAGACGATTGTTGTTGTAGAGAGGTAAAATTAATAGTTAAATCGTGCAGTGGGAAAAAATCATACTGATGTTGAAGGGAGGTTGTTGCTCGAGATAGGGTCGCTCTGGAGAGGTTGTACTGTATATCTTAATTCTAATATTGTGTTATAACATGAATAAGTTGATACCAGTTCTCCAGGAATTTGTCACGTGACAATCAGATCTTTATTATCTGTTATGTAATTTGTTTCTGAGAATTCGATATTTCCCGCTAACCAGAACTACTATAAGTGTTGTAGCGATTAGATTTCGCTGAATCATTTGATATCTCTATAACAGATCTATATCCAGAATTTAACTGCATCAGAATAAACACAGAATGAAGTTAGACACGGTTATACAAGATGTAACAATCTGAGATAGACAGTGAAAGTTTGAATTAAATTAAGTATCTATTTCCACCAGCACACGCCTTTGTTTATTTGTATAGTGAAATATGGTTACAATTATTAAGTCCTCGGGAATTATAAAATAAGATTTTAAAATTTAACATAAATGTTATTATGGGAAAGGGATAAACAAATAGTTCCAAGCCAAAAAGATCACCGGCACCAATTTTTCTAAAATTCCGGATATATATTTTTTTTTTTACCTCAGGTAAATTCGTCATTGCTTGACCGAAGTGTAAAAAGTCGTGCGTATATCGACATTTCAGCCAAGGACATTGACATACCCAATTGTTTCAGCATTTTGTCAAGGGCTATAACTCGGCAGTTATTGGTTTAGCACAGACATAATAACTACAACAAACAGTATGATTTATTACAATTCACACCGGTTTTAAATTTGATAATTGGAAAATAAATAAAAACAAGAGCTGTCACTAAAAGATGACCGATACCCACGAGCAAGCATCGACTTCAAAGCAATAACATACATAGATGCAAGGGAAGCCACCAAGCAAATACGTTCTTTGTGTCCTTGACTGCATGAGAGAAAAACAGTCCTGACACGCATGTGCGTATATATATTTGGTTACCTTTAAACTCTAAATGTGGCCTTGGCATTTGAGGTAGGGACGTAGGACTTGTATGCGACACGTCGTCGTCTTAATATGTTAAAATGTCACATGTGAATTGTTACAGTGGATCAAACCTTAGTATACATGTAGTTAATTAAGAGACCTATAAACGGACTGTCAAAATTTCGTTGGTATTAAGAGGTAGTTAAAAATTTGGGCTCGAAAATTTGTGACATATTTGTACGTATTTATGATACAAATGTAACGAATTCGTATGTGTGAAAATTACGGTTCAATGCACCATGCAATATCTAAAGAAATGAAGATTGTTTTTTTTCAACAAAGACAACAGTTCTCACAAAAGTTTTAAGATATGTCGTAAAATGAACTGAAGCATCCCAGATAGGTATCAAAGAAATACAATTTTTGTCATACTAGTATTCATTTGTGAGTATAGCATTGGGCAGATACATCTGAAACGTACAGTACTATTGGTGTAGATACAATAACATACAAAGATCTGAGAGAAATTGTAAATTATGTACTCAAAATTGAGTTGAATCCGAATATCATTTCCTACTGTGTTGCCCTCTTTACAGAGAATTACGAACTAAGTATTTTAAGAATTTATCATGGACCTCCTTAAACAAATTTTCACTCATTCTTTCTTCAAATAACACAAAAAAACATTATTAATACAGCAACCTTCATATACTATGCTATGAAATTAAGTCATGAAAAAAACTATCTTGACTGCTGCTTCGTTACTAATACTGTTGTACTGTTATTTTTTGTGTTTTGTCAGATCGTCACCTTGGTATTTGGAGGACCTGTCTTGCTATTTCATACTTGCCAGGTGGGCCTTTGTGATGCTAAGGTGACGAAATGGTGTTTAGTCCAGTTTATATTATTTATCATATAATGACATGTTCTGTGTTTACCCAGGCCATATTTCTTTTTTGTTTTGTGAATGGCCAAAGGTATATTATATATGCCGACTAGCTATGAATAAATGGTAATGGTGTAATACCTTAAGACATTCTTTCCTTATTGAAGTCTTCATATCGAGTACTTCAACTTTTTGCAATTCAACTATTAATACCTTTTATGATTCGTAAAATACATGGATTCTAACTCAAGGATAATCCATTCCAGCCTCTGGGCATAGCATTTATGATCAATATTTGTTCATCAAGCTCTGAGTACAACTTTGATTTTCGTCTGAAATGACTAATCCATTTTGATCAGCCTTTGTCTGCCCAGTTAGATAATTGCAGACCTAGAGCCGTTACTGAGACAGCACGGAACACTGATTTATAGATACACTCGAGACAGGATTTGTTAGCAGCTTCTTGCTGATATGTCCAAGAGCTCCCCACACCAGACAGTTGCTGATATCTTATACAAATATTCTTGTCTATTGCATTAAGGGATTTTCACGTAATGGTGATTTTTATTATTTATCACACCATGGCGTCTGACAAAATGACCATTTGGGAAGTTAATGAATTGTGTATTTTTACTTAAAAGTAGTGTTGCGTTGTCATGTTTTCTGAGCACAGTGACATTTCTGGAACTCCCAAAGGGTGTTGCTTTGGAGAGGGTGTACTGATCTGTTTTGGGGACGGTGGTGGAAACGAGGTCCTTGCCTATCGTTTACCATAGTGTACGAGTAACCTTCATGCATCTATTGTCCAGCAAAGCTTAATGTACGCAGGCCCAGCTCAGTGCAATCGTCAAACATTGGGTACCAAACATGTGCTACGGACCATGTGGGAACCGAGACCATTTTTGTTACGTAAAAGGCACATGTGAATTAATTTCAAAAAACAAATATTTGCAAGTAATGATAATCTTCATCATCTGATAAAAAAATCTTATCATTTTTCCGATGTCATTATTTAGATGTTTGGGAGATTCTAACGTGGAGTGGTTGTGGTCACTGGCAAGTAATCACTAGCCCCTTACCATTGTAAGCTTGAATCCCGCTCCGAGACAAGACAAATGTCACTAGAGGTGAAGGTATCTAGCTAGCTAGCGTACCGGTGGTCTGTGGTTCTATCGAGTTCATTCTACCTCCGCCGCAAAAGTTAGAACAAGAACAACTATAACAAAACGTTATAGTTAGACGAATTACAAGAAGCATTAGTTTAAGTTTTTTGTATGAAGTTGCTTTTTTCATAAAGGATATTGACCGTCTACTTTATTCATTCCTCCATTATGGAGAGTATAACATATTTACAAGTTATAGATAATACATATATTTTGACAATCATGATTATTTGACAAATGAATACATTCATGTATATAGATCACATGTACATGGTATTACCATACCATACATCAATGGAATAAAGTACACCCTAAATACTACCAAATCCACCATAGTCTGATATGATACAACCACATTAAACTTACATCTAATCATGTTCCCGATATTATGCAACGTTAACATAATAGAACGATGCCTACATTACTTACTTGCGTTACTTACGAATAGCCAGTCCAATGATTGACAATTCAAAAATGACCGAAATCACCATTAGCCAATCAAATGGCCAGGATTAGTCAAACTAGTAATAGACAATACAGTAAGTACTCGCAAACTGCTATAATAAACATATACTCGTAAGTATAATTCGTCTAGAAAATCGTTGTGTTAGAAAGACACTGGCTGTTGGTGCAACGGTAATGCTAACCGCTAAATAGACATACAAATAGATGGTTTGACGTATAACAAGTCATTGGTCAAACCGTAAAATATTGTAATATCCTGTTTGAAGAAATCTATCTACGCAAATATTATCACCGAACAGGCAATAATTGTAAAGCTTCATAAAATATGGCAGAGGTCGTTTTCTTGCAGATTTTGATTTCGGTGTTATACTGGTTGTAACACATGATAATAACCCTCACCAAATTGTACACCGCCATCAGTTTGCTTCATTTCATCTTATGACAGTAAGCAGTGCAGTAAAATATAATTATGCGGGGAACCATGGTCTAGACGAACATAAGTCCTGTAAAATGTGCTTCATAGATATCTACGTTAACTTCAGATACAACATTTCCAGACATTACATACGAGAAGATAAGATTTGTTGTTTCCTATTTGTTTCCTACAATTACATTCATTTAATTAATGGAAAGCTCCAGACATTTTAGTCAAACTTTTCACTTTGATTTCCTATTCGGTAGCCATGGGTAAAGTATTAGTCTTATCATGTCTCAAGCGTTTCCTGTAATCACATTTGACAAGAATTTATTTTTGCATTAGCTATTGTAATTGCTATTTGTAAGGTTGTTACTGGATATATCTGTCTTAGGATTTGCCTGATGTAAGGTTTCCACGGCGTAACTAAATAATTTGTTTCCATAAAAGGTAAAAATCTGGTATGTTTCCTCTATCTAAAGATCTCAGAGAATGTGACCACATGAGTGAAAAATGTTTCCGTCCTCGTTGAAGGATGGTTGCAGGAATGAAGAAAAGACCTTCACGATGAAGTGACAACAATAAAGAAGGCAGCAGGCATAGCCAAGTGATGCTGGAAATGAGGACACAAGTCATACACACATGAAATAGTAAGAATTAAATAATTTATTTTACACCGCCATCAGAATAATTTATTCTTATCCATATGATGGTAGAAATCATTGAAGGGTTGTACTGTTAACTTGTAATCATATCTATAATTATGATGGTAAAAATAAAAAAGCTCGTGTCATGTAATGGTGAAAATAAACAGTGAGCTCGTGGTCATCTGACGGTATGAATTAATAGTAAGCTCGTGGTAATGTTATGGTAAAAATTAATGATGAGCTCGTGGTCATGTGATGGTAAAAATTAATAGTGAGCTCATGGTCATGTGATGGTAAAAATTAATAGTGAGCTCATGGTCATGTGATGGTAGAAATAAATAATGTAGTAATACCCATAGAATGATAGAAGAAAGGAATGTAGTCATACCCATATGATGGTAGGAATGAATAATGTACATGTAGTAATATCCATATGATGATAGAAGCAAAGAATGTAGTCATATCCATATGATGGTAGAAATATATAATGTAGTCATATCCATATGATGGTAGAAATATATAATGTAGTCATATTCAAATGATGGTAGAAATATATACTGTAGCCATATCCATGTGATGGTAGGAATAAAGAATGTAGTCATACCCATATGATGGTAGGAATAAAGAATGTAGTCATACCCATATGATGGTAGGAATAAAAAAAGTAGCCATACCCATATGATGGTAGGAATAAAGAATGTAGTCATACCCATATGACGGTAGGAATAAAGAATGTAGCCATACCCATATGACGGTAGGAATAAAGAATGTAGTCATACCCATATGATGGTAGGAATAAAAAAAGTAGCCATACCCATATGATGGTAGGAATAAAGAATGTAGTCATATCAAGATGGTGTTAGGAACAAATAATGTAGTCATATCCTAATAATGGTAGAAATAAATAATGTAGTCATATCCTAATAATGGTAAGATAAAGAATGTAGTCATATCCATATGATGTTAGAAATAAGGAATGTAGTAATATACATATGATGGTAGAAATAAATAATGTAATAATATCCATGTGATGGTAGGAATAAATAATGCAGTCATATCCATATGATGGTAGTAATAAATAATGTAATAATATCCATGTGACGGTAGAAATATATAATGTATTCATACCCATATGACGGTAGTAATAAATAATGTAGTAATATCCATATGATGATAGAAGCAAAGAATGTAGTCATACCCATCTGATGGTAGGAATAAATAATGTATTCATACCCATATGATGGTAGAAATATATAATGTAGCCATATCCATATGATGGTAGGAATAAATAATGTAGTAATATCCATATGATGATAGAAGCAAAGAATGTAGTCATACCCATCTGATGGTAGGAATAAATAATGTATTCATACCCATATGACGGTAGAAATAGAGAATGTAGTCATATCCATATGATGTTAGAAATAAGGAATGTAGTCATATCCATATGATGGTAGGAATAAATAATGTAGTCACGCCCATATGATATTAGTTAGAAATAAGGAATGTACTCATATCCATATGATGGTAGTAATATATAATGTAGTAATATCCATATGATGATAGAAGCAAATAATGTATTCATACCCACATGACGGTAGAAATAGAGAATGTAGCCATATCCATATGATGGTAGAAATATATAATGTAGTCATATCCATATGATGGTAGAAATATATAATGTAGTCATATCCAGATGGTGTTAGGAATAAAGAATGTAGTCGTATCCTAATAATGGTAGAAATAAAGAATGCAGTCATATCTATATTATGTTAGAAATAAGGGATGTAGTCATATCCATATGATGGTAGAAATATATAATGTAGTCATATCCATATGATGGTAGAAACATATAATATAGTCATATCCAAATGATGGTAGAAACATATAATGTAGCCATATCCATATGGTGGTAGATATAAATAATGTAGTCATATCCATATGACGGTAGAAATATATAATGTAGTCATATCCATATGATGGTAGTAATATATAATGTAGCCATATCCATATGGTGGTAGATATAAATAATGTAGTCATATCCATATGATGGTAGAAATAAATAATGTAGTCATATCCATATGATGGTAGAAATATATAATGTAGTCATATCCATATGATGGTAGGAATAAATAATGTAGTCATATCCATATGATGGTAGAAATATATAATGCAGCCATATCCATATGATGGTAGAAATAAGGAATGTAGTAATGGTAGAAATAAAGAATGTAGTCATACCCATATAGTGTTAAAAGAAAGAATGTAGTCATATCCATATGATGGTAGAAATATATAATGTAGTCATATCCATATGATGGTAGAAATATATAATGTAGTCATATCCATATGATGGTAGAAATATATAATGCAGCCATATCCATATGATGGTAGAAATAAGGAATGTAGTAATGGTAGAAATAAAGAATGTAGTCATACCCATATAGTGTTAAATGAAAGAATGTAGTCATATCCATATGATGGTAGAAATATATAATGTAGTCATATCCATATGATGGTAGAAATATATAATGTAGTCATATCCATATGATGGTAGGAATAAATAATGTAGTAATATCCTCATGACGGTAGAAATAAAGCATGTATTCATACCCATATGATGGTAGAAATATACAATGTAGTCATATCCATATGATGGTAGAACTAGAAGCCCAAGGGCAACATGTCGAGGCCCTGTATAGCCAGCTTGTGATCTTGACCTTTTAACTACAAGTATGGGTGATGTTCATGATACATCAATTCATTGAAGTAAACTTTTATACCAATTTCAAAATCCTTGAATGTACACAGAGGTCACAGCCCAGACAAGGAAAATATATTTGACCGAATGTGTAATCTTGACCTTTGACCTATGAAAATCTGGGTGTTGCCCAAGACACATGGTCTCATTGTATTATGGCAAGTCATTTACAAATAATTCAATGCATAAGGGAGACACAGCCCTGACAAAGTGTATAATGATTATTTTTTATGTTTGACCTCTAAGTGTGACCTAGCTTGACCTTTGAGCAAGAGACATTGATCTTACGCACTGCACACCGTCTCATGGTGTTTAACAATTATGCCAAGTTATCTTAAAAAAATTCTATGCATAAGGGAGATTAAGCCCGGACAAGGTATATAATGCTCATTTTGACGTTTGACCTCTAAGTGTGACCTTGACCTTTGAGCTAGAGACTTGGATCTTGCGCACTGCACACCGTCTCATGGTGTTTAACAATTATGCCAAGTTATCTTAAAAAGTTTCCATGCATAAGGGAGATACAGCCCGGACAAGGTCTATAATGCTCATTTTTGACGTTTGACCTCTAAGTGTGACCTTGACCTTTGAGCTAGAGACCTTGAACTTGCGCACTGCACACCGTCTCATGGTGTTTAACAATTATGCCAAGTTATCTTAAAAAGTTTTAATGCATAAGGAAGATACAGCCCGGACAAGGTCTATAATGCTCATTTTTGACGTTTGACCTCTAAGTGTGACCTTGACCTTTGAGCTAGAGACCTGGATTTTGCGCACTGCACACCGTATCATGGTGTTTAACAATTGTGCCAAGTTATTTAAAAAAGTGTCAATGCATAAGGGAGATACAGCCCGGACAAGGATCCGGACAGACACACTCACTAACTAACGTACAGACACGCAACCGCCATTGTGGCGACTAAGTCGAGCTCACCGCAGGCGGGCTCGACAAAAACGGAATGTAGTCATATTCATATGATGGTAGAAATATATAATGTAGTCATATCCATATGATGGTAGAAATAAGGAATGTAGTAATATACATATGATGCTAGAGATGTAGTCATACCCATATGTTGTTAGAAGAAAGAATGTAGTCATACCAATATAATGGTAGAAATAAAGAATGTAGTCATACCCATATGTTGTTAGAAGAAAGAATGTAGTCATACCCATTCATTATGATGGTAGAAACGTGGCCATGTGATGGTAGAATTCAAGAATGTGTCTTATCCATGTCGTCAAACGGTCATACATGTATACGGTGATTATACGGTGATCAGAATTGGGTATGTTAACTCTTTTGATCAATTTGATAAAAGTTTTTCACTCCATGTTATCTTAATAATGAAAGATATTTTCCTCTTCAAACGATTATGCTATGAAGAATTTTCGCCATTCGAGGAATTTGAGAAATACTGTATAACAGAATATATTTTCAGACCAATTAATATTTATGGGATTTCTCAAGATATTGTGAAATGTTTACAACGTAGTTACTTCATGCAATGCACGAATGCATTACCAAAAGGCCTTGGAATTTAGAAAGGAATGAACAAACCCCTGCTGCTTTATCAGATAAACTAATAATTCGTCTTTATTGATCACAGCTGGTTAAGTTTGAAATCGTAAGTTTCTATTAGATTCAATGCTGGAAATAAACAGTATTACTTATAAGTACATGCACATCAGACAAATTACCAAACCAGCGCTCCTGAATCTTTCAGTACTAAACTGTCTCCCTCTAGTTTCTTTATCCGCTACAAACATCTGACATAATTTATGATTCAGAGGTCGGAAAGGGAAAACAAGAACTAAATGGAATGTCATCAACCAGGTTGTCACAGAGATTAGCATTATGCCTCGTCCGTGTCACAACCTGCCACATCTAGATCGACGTTCCTGCAGTAGATGCCGATTGAGCGAATACAACGGCTACAACTTTAGGACGACGGTTCTTGCCATAACTCATCCAAGTTTTAAGATATCGACCTAAGATCCACATGTTTTGTTCACATAACCCTCCTAATTTCAAAAAGTGCAATTAAGATATTGTTTTTTGCCAACCATATTTTTCATACGACTTACTGTATTAATCAAGGTATCACCCACTCTGGTCCGTTTGCTTTATGGTATTTTTGTATTTACCCATATAAAAACATAAAACAGATTTACTGCTCAGAATTTTCCTCACTGTAATATGGTAATATTGTTTTTAATCAAGTGACCCACAGGGCGGGGCAAATGTTGACCCCAGAGGCATAATATGAACAAATTTGTTAGAGGTCCACTAGATGACGTTACACACCAAATTACTAAGCTCTAGGTATTGTAGGTTCTGACAAAAAGATTTTAAAATTTTCCCATGCCTATATATGTAAAATCAAGAACCCTGGGGCGGAGCAAATTTTGCCCTCAGTGCCATAATTTGAACAAACTTGGTAGTGGACTACAAGACAATGCTACATACCAAATATCTAAGCTCTAGGCGTTGTGGTTTCCGACAAGATTTTGTTTATTTTTCCAAAATAAGCCTATGTTAAATAGAGTAAACCCGAGGTGGTGCCAGTTTTGGACCACCTGGCCATAATTTGAAAAAAACTTTGTAAAGGTCCACTAGACGATGCGTCATACCAAATATTTAAGCTCAGAAGATCTTTAAAATTTTCCTATACATGTCTGTGTAAAATCAAGCTACCCCTGAGGCGGTGCCAATTTTGACCTCAGAGCCATAATTTGAACAAACTTGGTAGCTCGGTCCACTATACAATGCTACAAACCGAATATCAACTAGGTCTAGGTCATGTGGTTTCGCACAAGAAGATATTTAAAGTTTTTCCTATTGGTTGCTATGGCAACCAGAGTTTTTAATGACATTTAATTTTGAACAACTTTAAAAGGGGACCACCAAAGAATCGTTCCAGCAAAATTTGGTTGCAACTGAGATAGTGATGTAGGAGGAAATGTTGTTTAAAGTAAAAACGGACGCCACTTCACGACGGACGCAAGGCGATCACAAAAGCACATTGTGCTCTGGTGGGCTGACTACTAGTATATGTCGTAAAATTAATGAAAGTATCTAAGGTAGCTATCAAAGAAATAATGATAGTTGGTCTGTACTTATTTGGGAAAATTAATCATTTATAAAACAACTAGTACATGTACTCATTTATAACAATTAACTAATAAGAAACCTAACATAGAATGTTATTTGACTTTGTTATATTTACAACGTTTCCAACTTTGCATCGTCCAATACCACATATTGATGCAAGAAGGGATTTCCTACCATTTCTTTTACGCGCATTAGTCTTCGTTATGAATAAACGGTTCAGTGTTTTCGTAATGCTCATCATAAAAACAATGAGGTTCGACCAGAACCGGCGTTCATAGTTTCGAAGAATGACTTAGTACACAGTGCGCATGCTCAATGACAGATCACTAAGACCGCTCCTTTTAATCACGAAGAACACCGAAATATGCACTCTAACCTATACGTAAATCACGTTTATCTTCTTTCATTGTGACATTTATAGACCTATGAGACTTTCGATGTTAAGCCGATGCTAAACCTACAGATATCGTTTCGAATTCGATGCAGACAAGAAAAGCAGTATTGTTCACACATATAATGCGCCGTAACCTTTCCGAGATATTTTGATTATGTTTACAAAACCGATTTCCCACTCATATCTTGCGTTTTCCAAATCCCAGGGCCAATATATTGTTAAGTATAATTGCCTTTTAAAACCCTAAATTGTTAAACAGTTCGTGTGTATAAATGCACCACGATATACTGGTAAATAACCCCGGTCTTAGGCACCATATAATAATTGTAACCTTTTTAATTCTCCATGTTTATAATCACAATCCTCATTTCAATAAATTACATGTATATAACAACAAAGTGGCAAGTTGGCTACCAATAATCGTTTTTAGATTCAAATCAGACTGCAACAGCCAATCCGAGAATGTCATGTTACTATGGGAACGTACACTATTTCAGCTGCAGGAGCTCCCTTAGGTTAAATAGAGGTGAATAAAAGAAACAAGAGGGCCATGATGGCCCTGTAAATGCTCACCAGGAAAAAATGTCATTTGGAGACGAACATTGTTAAAATATTTCTACACAAGTCCAAGTAAAATCAAGTGAACCCCGGGGCGGGGCCAATTTTGACCCTAGTGCAATAATTTGAACAAACTTGGTAAAGGTCCACTAGACAATGCCACATACAAAATATCTAAGCTCTAGGCCTTGCGGTTTCGGAGAAGATTTTTAAAATTTTTGCTATATGAATCTATATAAATCAAGTGACCCCCGGGGCGGGGCCAATTTTGACCCTAGGGCAATAATTTGAACAAACTTGGTAGAGGTCCACTAGACAATGCTATATGCCAAATATCTTAGGTCTACGCCATGCGGTTTCGGAGATTTTTTAAATTTTCCTATAAAAGTCTATATAAATCAAGTGACCCCGGGGCGGGGCCAATTTTGACCTAGGGCAATAATTTCAACAAACTTGGTAGAGGTCCACTAGACAATGCTATATGCCAAATATCTTAGCTCTAGGCCGTGTGGTTTCGGAGAAGAAGATTTTTCAAATTTTCCTATATAAAATAGAATAAACCCCAGGGCAGGGCCAATTTTGACCCCGGGGCCATAATTTGAACAAACTTGGTAGAGGTTCACTAGACAATGCCACATTCAAAATATCCATGCTCTAGGCCTTGCGGTTTCGGAGAAGAAGATTTTTAAAATTTTCCTATATAAGTCTATATAAATCAAGTGACCCCCGGGGCGGGGCCAATTTTGACCCTAGGGCAATAATTTGAACAAACTTGGTAGAGGTCCACTAGACTATGCTACAAACCAAATATCAAAGCTCTAGGCATTGTAGTTTTTGACAAGGTTTTTTAAATTTCCTATATAAGTCTATGTAAAATCAAGTTACCCCCGGGGCGGAGCCAATTTTGACCACAGGGGAATAATTTGAACAAACTTTGTAGAGTTCCATTAGACAATGCTACATACCAAATATCTCAGCTCTAGGCCCTGTGGTTTCGGAGAAGAAGATTTTCTAAGTTTTTTTCTATTTGTTGCCATAGCAACCAGTTTTTAATGAAATTTAATTTTTTGAACAACTTTGAAAGGGAACCACACAAGGATCATTTCAGCAAAGTTTGGTTGCAATCGGCATAGCGGTGTAGGAGGTGATGTTTTAAGTAAATATGGACGCCACTTCACGACGCACGATGGACGCAGGGCGATCACAAAAGCTCACCCTGAGCACATTCGTGCTCTGGTGAGCTAAAAAAAGAAGAGAATAATTAATTTATATATGTAGCAAAATGTTCAGAACGAAAAAAAAAAGATTTACAAGAACTGTCACAAGATATAAACAACACCTTTACATATATACTACATATAGACACCAACAATGTTGAGACACATATATTTGATATGAACAAACTTGGTAGAGGGTCACTTCTCAATGCACATACTAAGTACTAAGCTGTAAGCCTTTTCTTATACATGTTTAAGCCTATTTAAAATGGGTGGGGCCAATTTTGACCCCATGGTCATAGGTTTTCTTCACAATGCTACAAACAAAATATAAAAGTTCTTGACCATGCACCGGAATGTTGAATGGAATTTAATTTTTGGAGAATTTTGGAAGTTTAAAAAAGGGAGCACACAAGGATCATTCCTGCATAGTGTGGTTGCAATTCGCCCGGTGATTTAGGAAATGATGTTGATGCCAATGTAAACAACAGACGCATGTCATCACGTACGCCAAAACAATTATATCAATGAAAACATGTATCAAATAACAAATAATAAACATTGAAAACTCTTACCAGGAATATATATCAAAATATTGCTTCTTGTGACACACCTTTGAGACAAAGTACGTATTCTCACATCGGCAAACACAGTTGATCGCACACATAAAAATGATATTTCACGCTAAGGACTGCCTGTGATTTCACGGTGGTTACACGATCATGAGATTCATGATTAAATTCTTTCGTTGACCGACGTGTTTACATAAAACTGGACATTCTCATTTCACAAATAGGATGTGAGTGTACGAACAAATTAACCGTGCAATGCGTAACCAAAAGGCTGCACTATTTATTTTATCAGTAAGAATAAACTATAATTACTAAATTGAATGGTTACATGTGTTTATCACAATGATAGTCTGGACTACGCGTATAAAGTCAATTCTCCAAAATGGGTTTCAAATTATTTTGTATTAATCTCACAAACTAGGTAAATATAAATTTATAATCGTAAACATACACACATGCACGATTTAATAAACCAACAATTCTCAAGATAAACATAAACAATCGTTTTAATAACGTAATTTAGTTATCAATCTTCAATATGATGACGACTTTTTTCATATACTTTTGCATAGACTCGTATAATCAACAATGATAATTTTAAATGGCACAAGGAACTTCCTTTTGTGCTTTTTTGCAATATTTCCGTTCTCACGTTTGCAATTGCGTCTAATTGCTCAAAACAAACCTTAGTGCTTTTGAATTGTATTTTTTCAAAAAATAGAAGCATTATTTCTATGGGTATACCAGTTTTTGGCAGTATTCAGTTAACCACTCGGCCACGGACGCGGGTCCGAGGACATAATGACCTTGAAATATCATTTAATGGAATAAACTGGTCACTTTAGACATATGGTGTCTTTACATAAGAGTTCAATTAAATACTTATGCGCGTATGTTGATTGGCTCTAAACAATATTTTACGGCTAGATGATATCGACTACATACATTGGCTAGACAATATAGTTATCTTAACATCGACTAGAAAAGATCGGCTAGACAATTTTATACTATTATACCATTAAAGTACTGTCTGCTTGTTACTTGTTTTTTCCACAAAATTGACTTTGGGTCAAATTTATTGTTTCGATCTTTTGGTACAGTTATGGCTCGAAAATATTGTGCAATTAAACCAGTACGCGGACACCCGTTTATATGAATGTAAAAGTGGAAAAATAATGTTAACTCACCTGAAAATGTTTTTTTGTATATTTATTTTATTTACACATGAAAATTAAAACAACATCATAACTCATCTATATTGATAGAGTAACATTTTTAAAGCACTGAGTACAAAATGGCAATTAATTTATTCTTCTTTGCAAACACCACAAAGCAAAAGCTCTCCCACAACCAAACCCAGGTCGGCATCTACCCGATCTTCTTCATAATGAGCCCAGTATCATCGCAGCTATCGCATCCAATCCATTTCAACTTGTTTGACCTTGACCAATATCACACATGAAGTTTGCGAGTAATCCTTGGCTGTATCAATAACATGTGGTACTTTTTCGTGTCAAGAATGTTCTGAACCCACTCGACATTTCGACCTTATTCCAAGTTAACCTAAGTAGTACGGCCACTTCTTTATGATGTCAACACATTATGACCTAATAAATTTCTTGGTTAAAGGGAACTCATGCTCTGTCATATGAAATGTATAGTTCACAAGTCCAGTTTCCTCTATCTCCGACGGGCGGCATCTCTCTGGTCCTTTTCTAGTATCGAATCCCTTAAATTACCCACAGTGGTCAGCAACACTGGACAATTACAACCTAGTTTTCTTAGCAGCACCACGAATGCCCCAGCCAGTTTCAATCAGTTCAACTGACTTTGCTACAGATGCTTGCCACTCTGCATGAGGTACATTTTTATCTATAAGGAAACATTAGGTACATTTTCATCTGTAAGGAAAGTGGCAAGATGTAGTTTAGCTTGTAAGTATATATCTAGATGAACTTAAAGTAGTTAAGAACATCAATATAAATAAAACAAAATGGTAAGCAAAACTATTTGACAGGTGTCTGTAGTCACATGGTTCAAATGCGAATATGATAAAGAGTCGAAGGTTGCTGAGTTAAATACTTGCAACGACGATCAGTTGTGTATTTCTGTGATTTAGCTCATCTGAGCACGTAGTACTCGGAGAAATTCTAGACAATAACAATAACGTTGATAACAAAAACGTTTTTTTATTAGCATGCATATCAATTATACTGTATACATACATTAGAAACGTAATTTCTTGAATACCACTACCAGTCCAATCCAACTTAGCGTCATCGTTTGAATAAAATGACATCATACCAAAAACAATGACGTCATAATTGCATGACACGAATGACGTCATTTTCCAACCGCGTGCTAAGTAACGTTCGATATTGTTGTTAGTTTACCAGTCATTGGTCATCAACAATATTATATCGAAGACATGTATCTCTTTTTACATCTTTAGACACCTGAACTTTTGTAAACAATGACGAAAGAGACCCTCACTAAGACACTTTGAAAGCCGAACAAACTGCTGATGATGGCGACACAATTATATTGAGTGCTGATCAAACGTTTCATGGGAAGGAGAGACACATACTTGTTTAAACACGTATATTGAGGGCTGATCAAAGGTTCTGATTAGAGGAGACACACGTATATTGAGGGCTGATCAAAGGTTCTGATTAGAGGAGACACACGTATATTGAGGGCTGATCAAAGGTTCTGATTAGAGGAGACACATGTATACTTGTTTAAACACGCATATTGAGGGCTGATCGAATGTTTGAAAGTAATTTGAAGGTCCTAAGGAGGGGAGAGACATACTTGTTTAAACAAGTATATTGAGGGCTGATTAAAAGGTTCTGATGAGAGGAGACGCACATTTGTTTACACATAGATTGAGGGCTGACACTGTCATGTTTAAAAAAGTATATTGAGAGTTGATCAAATCTCGTGGTAGGGGAGACATATATTTGTTCTCACAATTATACTAAGAGATGATCAAATGTACTGATGAGGGTTAGGCACTATGCTGCCATCGAGTCTAATAACTTCGACTATAATTTGTGATGTTACATCATGTTCATAATTGATTTTTTCATTGCTAAGGTGTCTTTTACAGCACAGAGTATAAATTTATAATGGACTTCACAAATTACTATAAAACTAGGTGCATAATCATCATCATCTACTTAGTGTTTCATGACAATGAACAATGAGCAACACATTAACGATGTATTATTGTCCTACATACAGTAATTTCTTATTGTCATGGAAATGTTATATTCAATTCACGAATGGTCTGGCAATGGATACTGAAATCCATGCAATGGCAAATGACAGTTATTGTTAATTTCGGATTTAGAACAAATGGCAAGCTGTGTTTGTGGTTAAAAACTAAAAATCGATCTCAATGATAAAACCTGATACTTAATTCCATTACCTGGTATCAAACCTGTCTGTGTTTGTTTAAAGCACAAGTAGTTACTTTGACTATATGGTAGCACATTTACATACCTATATAATAAATGACTTGTCAATATTGAAAGTAAAATTGGAGATTGAGAAAGAAGACCATGTTTGGCATATTGACGAAGAGCATAGGGAAAGCAACAACTGTAAACTCTGTAAAAAAGGGTGATGATTACATATTAAGAAATGAAGGCAACTGATATCAATTGGTTACAATTGATTTGAGGTAACCAAAAATTACACAGGAGAACAATCTCAAGATCTTTTTATCAATGGAGTCAAAGGGAAATAAACAATAGCTGTTAGTACAACAGCATTCTCCACTATTCTCAGTGCTTGGCAATAAAAGAAGAAAATGGTTAATGAAATCTTTCAAGTTCTCAAATGGGAATACCCACAATTATCATTATGGAAAAATCTCAAGACTATGATTGGGAATAAGGGCTTGATTCTCAGACTGCAAAAGTATTTTCAATCAAATATATGATCCCAAAGACTAGTATTACTATTAAGTTTCAAATAAATATGTTCAGTAGTTTTGAAGATTGATGTTGCATCAGGAATTTTCTAAGGTAACAAATGGTCATAAATCAGTCAAAATCCATGTCAGAGTTATGGGCCTTGGATAGTGACCTCCAATTATGATCTCAAAGATTTCAAGTGATCAGTAGTTTTGAAGATTGATGCTGCAGGCAAAACTTTAACCTGGATTCACAAAGTGCCATAATTCAGCCAAAACCAATATGGGAGTTATGTGCCATGAACAGGGACTTCCGAGTCCGATCTTAAAGACATGTGTGAAGTAACAAGCAAATATCTTTATGGTTAATGAGATATGAAGTTGTACAAGAAGTGTCACGCCAATAATGATGCCTGGGCGAGTAAGATAAGCCGGCTATTCTTAGATAAGTCAAGCTAAAAATATAAGTAACTCCTATAATTTGTCTCAAAGCCTGCTAATCCATACAAATAGTGTCATGAACACTGTATAATGGAGCCATGTCCTTAAAAACAATATAATGGGCTCAAGTTCTCAGAACACAATAAATACAATGAACCCAAGGCCTCAGAACACAATGTAATACTTGGCTCAGGGCCTTAGAACACAATATAGCTGGCTTCTGGGTCTTGGGCTATTCCATTTCCTATGATAGAGTGGCATTAAATACAGCTTTGACATCATCAATGATAACATTCAGACATTAGATGACTCAAGTCATGTTATCCCTGTGAAACAACTTTTTTTCAAGCACATATGCTTACAGTGTAACAGCTTGTGAATGTGTCAGTCACTGCATGAACTAGCTTATATATTTGGCCATATTTGGTCAATCTGAATCCTGTTTAGTCAGTAAATCAAAAGGTATTAAGTTAAGTTATAATACACATATTATATGTTATACAATAACATATATATTTATACAGATGTAACAGAGCAGTATAGTTGAAGTATGTAACAAGGATGTGACAGAAAGCTGATCATAATGCAGATTAGAGGAAATCTTTGGTTTCCGTCTAGAATGACAATTTCAAAGCCGGAATACAACCAGAAATGTATGCGTTCTACAAACAGGACACTCGACTGATATAGTGGTAATTTTTGCTGATAATGATAATACATGTACATTTATTCGAGGGCATTGAGAAAAGGCTTGCCCTGCTGTTTTTCTCAACAGATTTACTTTACTATTTGATGATAAGATCCTCTTGATTATCCATCCAATCCATGTCAAGGAACCAGTGTGCGGCATTAACTTTCTGAACCAACAGGGCTCATTTTATCCTCTTCAAAATTTTGATTGTCCACACTAATTGTAATAGCCCATGAAGGAAAAATTACCAATCAATTATTGGAAAATGTCAACAGATTCAGATTTTGTAAACAAATGTTTAAAAAGGACTTTAGTGAAAACGCATCTTTGACACTCATAATAAGCATTCGACAGCCTAACATTCCTTAAGATTGAATACAGAATTCTCCAATAATAAATCAGTAATTCCCGGTACTAGACATACTGAAATGGTGTAACAGTAAACTTTTTTTGTATTCTTATAACAACAGATTTTCCATGACAAATTTGACTGCTAGTGCTAGTAGTAAATTCCTCAATGCTCTGTTTTGGATTTTACCAACAAATCTACAATGGCCCATGGGTCACCAACTTAGTAGTATTAATAGCTCTGAGCAATTCTTAATATAGCCTTGGGATATGGTCAATCATTAATGTCACACGCTGTGGAACTTCACTGAAAAATCACATTCCAAGAGTTAATGTTTTAGACAAGCCAAGTTCCCTCAATTCATGTAGTCAATATATCATCAGAGAACATCTACCATTGATTACACTCCAGCGGAGTCATTGCACTTTGCTATCATGTCCACATCAGTAAGTTTCGTCAAGGCATACTTTGAAGCTATATTTCCCCCACTTTGCACCTGAACTACAACTTGGGACACATATATTGTTTAACGGTCCTCAAGTTATGGTCTCAGGGATAATGTAGAGGTATGATCTAGTATGCCAGACACGAAATCCTGTACTTATTGGTATTTTCTGGGTTAAGAAATGTCCAGCGTCAGGAGATTAATGGCATCATCTCCAATGAAGAAAATTTATCTTCCATGAATGTTGTCCAGGAAGTTCTCCATTACAGTACTGAATGGCAGACTCCTCAAATATTTTTCCTGAAAGCTGTAGTCCTGTACTAGAGCAGAGATGGGTGTGAGTACAAACAGTTAGTATGTTTCCTTGTGGTCCTTGTTAGACCATGTATCCATCCTCTTCTTCCATGATGAAGATCTCTAAGAAACAACCAATACCAATATTTTGTTAATCTTTATCAACTGCAAGATATTTGATTAAATACCTTAGCAGAAAATAGAAGACATTAACGTAGAAATGAGGTCCAAGACTTGAGATACCAATTATCTAAGTGGTCCACTGTAATTGTCTTCAGTGTATGATTATTACCTTCCTTTGTCTGAGGCTGTGTGTACTCAGATTGAATCATTTCCATTGGTCAGCTTCATGACAGAGATGAGAAATAACAACCAATCAGATGATGGTTATTAGTGACAGGTTTCCAATTTTCCAAAAGTTCCAACATTTGTATAAGTTTTGCTTTTCCTTAACTTCAGAGATTTGGCTGAATCAGAATTATTGCGTGTAATACAAGTAATATTCTTAACATGAAAATAAAATTATCAAAGCATCATATCTACAAGTAATACATACAAATGCTGAACAAATTCAAAATAAATCCATTTCATCTCAGAAAACACAAGCATTTCAAGTTTTCCAAGGTCACCTAACAAACAGACAATCATAACTCAATAATATAATTTTATACATTTTTTACAACACTGCTGACAATTATGACAGCGATTAGTAAATGCAAGTTTGAACTACCTAAGATAAAACAAAAACTTTGGGCACATAAAAAATGAAGAAAAAAAATCCCGAAGTTGTCTCCCTTACACTGTCACACATTTTGGTCTCAGCTCTCTCAGTGGAATGTTTTGAAGAGAAATTCGAGCTAAATACTTAGGAAATAAGAGAAATTGTTAATGAGACTTGAACCATTTTCCATTAAACACATCAGAAATCCTTTCTTAAATCCCTCGCTCAAATCTTGATCAACTAAAAATGCCTAGAACTCGCAGACAAACAGGAGAAAATCAATCCTTGCTTAATAATAATTAACTGTACACTGTCAACCTTACATGACCATGATTAGCCCAACAAGGTGAAGAGTACAAATCAGAAAAAAATCCATAAGAAAACACAACATAATTTTTATTATAAAAAGTCCCATCTTCTCCGAAATACTACTGTCCCCCTTAATCCTCAAAACCGAACCCATTCAACAAGTAGGAGTCTAATTAATTGGTCGGAAAAAAGAGTAAATCTAAAAAACCTGTTTGAAAACTGGTTGTTCTTTTTAGGTAGTCTAATCAATGAGGTGGTAACTTAAGTCAGGCTTAACTGTGATTGAATTACAGACATCTGTGTTTGTGTTCCTACCATATGCTCTCCCTGGTCTACAAGAGTCACACACATAAAAATAAACTAAACAGAAACATCAAATAAATAAATCCCCTGCTAAATGACTTAATATTATTTTGATGAGAAATCGGAGCCAAAAATATCAGATTTTCTGGTTTTCCGAACAGCATGATCAATCAATTGGAGACAGATAATTCCATCGAATACAATCCACAGACCGTATATCTACCAGCAAGATAGTTTGGCTAGACCATAACCAACTATCTAGATAAAAAGATCTATAAAGGATAATGATTAGAGAAACCTCTGACGAGATGAAACCATATTCAGCTAAAGTAAGATAATGTACTAGTGCAGATAACAGCAGTTCTATGTACAGCATAACCTCTCTTGAGCAACAACTTCCTTTCAACAACAGCATGATTTTTTCCCACTTCACAATTTAAAAATTAATTTAACCTCTCTAGAGCAATAACCTCTCATCAACAACATAATTTTGCTTCTCCCAGGGGGTGTTGCTTTGGAGAGAGTGCACTGTATATTATATCTCTGTTATCTCACTTCTGATATTCTAACATTAGATCAAGATTCATTAATGATAACACAGCTTCTACCAGTTGTTTCGTGTCTGAAACATTATAATGTAGAATGTGAAGTCCCCATCTTTAATGTAGATAGGAGCATGTGTTTTAATTATCATTAACAGGGCGTTTGATTACTCCCTGATCATGACAAGGGATTTATGGTCACAGCAAGGTATATTAGAATAATTGGAGAGCTGAATGTTCAAGGAAGTTTACTGGCAATTGCAATGCATTAACATGGGTTTGACATCCCTAAGGAGAGTATGAAACAAGACCAACCCACACTGATACCAAAGGAGTATGAAACAAGACCAACCCAGACAGTTACCAAAGGAGTATGAAACAAGACCAACCCACACTGATAATTATGGACTAAATTACAAAAAGGGAGTGGCATTGAAGCATGAAATAGATATATTTGTAATTGATACAAATGTCACTCTTAATATAAGTACAGGGATCATCTGACATTTCTCGCATTCATTTATCCAATTGATTAACAATTAATAACTTTTCAAATAATTTTTCCATTGGTCTTTGAAGTGCCTGGTTTAAAGCACCAATACACACCTCATCTGCATGATTTTCTAAACAAGGTACTGGGCTTGGTAGCTGGGATGGAGAACCGAAAAAGTGTACCTGAAATACTGGAAGTCCAACCTATGACATTATGATTGGTAGTAGCATGGTGTGAGCCATCCCTTGTATCAAACAATAAAACTGAAAATATAAAACATTCAATTGATATCATACATAAGCATTCAGAGTCACCAACTCTTACGTTTTGAATGGATTTCTGCCATTAATAAATTTTCATAATCATAAAGGCAAAATGGAATTTCTAAATGTCAAGTCAATAAAATGAAATTTAAGTGAAACAGAAAGTTTTAGGTATCTATAGTAACGAGACACAATCTTATATATGGATACAACAGTTAAAGTCACTTTGTAGGAACAATTACAATATAAGAAGGAAACATTTAAGAAATTATTTAGAAGGTTGAAATGCGATATCACACCACTTTTGTTACAAAATACCCAATAGGCAAATGTTACTAAAAATTTCCATTTCTGACTCACGCAAATTCTTACAAACCGGAATAAAATTGGCAACATTCACAGGAAAATTTTACTAAACAATTCTGACGGCACCACTCCCAAGGCCTCAGTCCAATAAATATCATAATTAGTATTCAAATAGATGTAATCACAACAATTAATTGCAATAACACAATTTTTTTCGTGTGAAGGGAAAATGCAGCACGAAATTCGAGCAAAACATGACAATTTATCTTATCCTCGAATTCATTCAGAGAATATCAATATAGAACGACTTGTGTTTAATTCTGGGATGGTAGTAAAAACACAGTATACAACTCCCAAGGGTCATTGTTTCAGACCTGATCAAGTCTTGGTTATCGAAAGTTCTGAACAAAAACTCGGTCTAAAGCAGGTCAGGCGTGGAGATCGACACATGGACAATCAATGTACACAAATTCTTAACATTATCAGAAAAAATATTTTTAAAGACAAATTTAACTAAAAAGAAACTGTACAGCAGAAGCAACAACAACATCATCATCAACAACATTGTAGAGGCACCTAAGAACCATTCACCACTACAACTGTCAAACCTTTAATTCTTCCTTTTAAATTACAGCACTTAATTCGATTTTACAATTTCAGACTATCTGTGTATTCGAAACATTTCAGTAATACTTCAAATTCGTCATTAGACTAGAAATTATAAAGTACATACCAATAAATCTTTCCTCATGTTTGAAGTTTATTTTCTTACAAATCCGGAGTATAATTTGTTTTTAAGAAAATTTTCACATACGTGTCACACTGTCTCGAATATTATATGCCAATAATTACCCACACACAACCGTGAAGACATTGCACAAAACCTTTTTTATGGCGAGTTGAATGACCTGATCTTTTCACTATTATAAGATATTTTTTACACAAGCAAGCAATCGATGCTTGGGCTCATATAAAAAATACCTAACCCACATAAAAGACAGACTGAATCGTGTACAATTAATCCAAAATTATAAACCTATTACACAAAGAAAGAACTGACAAAAGTTGACATGATTATTGTGTATATGAACATCACCAGCTGGCAGCTATTGTAAAATGTAAAAAAAGAGTAAAATGTAATAGTAAGAGCTTTCTTATAAAAATTCCTCTCCGCATAAAGATAAATCCATGTCCCTTTAGTCTACTAAAAATAAAAATCGGTAAAAAAATATCACTATGACAACTAACAGGAAATTGTAATATTTAACAAGATACAAATTGTTTCCATAATTTGGATTTTTCTCTAAGAAACTTTAGGGTCAGCCCTCCCCTTCCCTAAAAATAGGCTCCGTCAGGTAACCCTACAAACTATTACCCCCCCCCCCCCCGCGGCCTCATGTTTGAATTCATACCATAATCTGAGTGACTCAATGTTTGATCCAAGCAAACAAGCAGCCAGACAGTACCATTATAAACCATAATATTGTATGAATCAGCTGAACTATAAAAACAATGGACCAAGATTTGCAGTAACTTTGAAAGTCTGTTGTTGCAAGATTACAAATCATACAACATATGATAGTTCAGCTTTCCATAGTTGTCACTTGCTTGGCACACATGAATTTTGATGCGGACCAAAGTACTACATTTTCCTACATCCGCCATGCAATTGTTAAACTAGTTCCCGTTCCATGATGTAGTGCAAGTCTATGTAAGTTCAGTTTCCATGAGTACTTTCAGTACTTTGATTAACAGAAGTTTACATTAAAATTGAAGTAAAAAAAAACACCTTCACTAAATAAAGCTCCAAACATTTTTGTGTAATACAACAAGTAGTAACTCACCATACATGCTTTTATTATCCTTAAAATTAATTCTAGTACATCCGGTTCTAAATGGTAACTTGACAATTTATTGAGAGAAAAAAGATTTAACAATTTAAGGGAATATTAGACATAACATTCTACTTATAGCATAAGGGACACTTCATACATGTAATTATTTTATTAATGACTCAGTCACCTGATGTTTAACACCGTTTTCGTATGTTATATATGGCGGCCAATTCACCTTACCAGTTTTCCTGGACTGTATTCTAACATGTACTCAAAATTCCTTCCACAAGAAACCAGCAACTTTGTCAAATTTTCATGGGAGCTAGGGTATTATGTTTCACATCACAGAATCTAGAATAAGAATTTTGTGTATCATCAGGATGTTGTCTGTGCTTTATTTTATAATCCAATGAATAAAAGGATATATCTCACAGCTGGTTGAAGCATTCATCACAAATCTTACACTACATTACTGATTTTAATGCTAATGTCATACTAAACATCCATGAAAAAGGGAAAAATATTTACACTAAAAGTAGAAGCTAAATTATTAGACAAAATAAATATTTTAAAGACAACATCAACAACACTTAACGCCATAAAACAACATTAAACACTATGTATTTCAGCTACATTTAGTCCAAAACTTCATAATTATGTATGGAAAATTTTTAAACATTGTTTTGTGGGGGGGAAAGGTCTGAAGGTTAAATCAACAGGCATGTACTACTTCAGTTAACATATAAAATTTAGAACAATTATCTTATCCATTAAAACATTCAGCAAAAACAGCAGTAAAGTTTAACAAGGTGTATATTTAACCAATGTGGCTGTCTGCTAGCAGTATGTATATACACTGAATACAATACACACTGGAGGTCAGACGAGGGGAGCTGTACAGACAAACTAGCCTGACCTGACCTCACCTACTTAATCTAGGAATGTCTGGATATACAACACAGTCTAGTGATTTCATGTTCACACACATAAAAGATATAACTCCTTCAAGATATCACTTGGTGTGTAGTGTTTTCTTGTATACAGCGTGTATTATGTATAACGTATAACATGAGCGGAGGTTTAAAGTTTCGAGTCACGTCAGTATTTATATACTATATATATACCATCATGTTGTATAATGCATCAAGACTATGAAACCGCCAAGTTTATGAGCAAATCTATTCATGATATACCTTCTAACAAGGTACAATTTAGTACCACCATTTTATTACACATGATAAATGTTCGACAGAGAACTGGGTTAAAGAACCAACTTGACATAGCTGAAGTATTCGACACTGATAACAGAAACAAGTGTTTTATATATCCTCCATTTTATCATTAAAGTCAGCTAACTAAACCTGTAGGGAAATGAACATAAAAAGGGCCACTAGGGGATTTCAGGAATTTTCAGAAAATTGTCCCGAGTTTCAGAAAACTCTCACTGGCTATGATACGATCAGTTTAGAATCGTGATTCTAAAACCTTCAATTTATACAGAGACAAATAATGAATCATGTCACATTGATCAGATGAAATATACCTTCATTCGATGATTTTACAAGCATTTAATACATTGCTATCCAGTGATGATGAATCTGACAAAGATGAATATTTAGATAACATTAATGAACAATGCATGATTTCTCTTAATGCAGTTTTTGGGCAATACGCAAACTAAAATCTAATGCAACCTAATAGCTTTTGTCTGATTCAGGATTTTTTAAGCAGCACAAACACTGAATGGATCAATCAAAGCTGTCAGTTATCACATCCATGTCTAGACATATTGTGTTAACAAAATATTAATGGCTAGGATGACTCACAAATTGACAGCAATATCAGACATGTTCAATACTGTAATGAACTTTTCTTAATACATCAAATCAAGAATTTTCATCATATTTTTATTTAAGAGATGAAAATGCCAATCCTTCAACTTTAAAACTAAGAATATGATGTAATCCTGGTTCAACAAGTAATTAATCAGTGCATGTTTCAATGCAAAAATTAATATCAAAACAAATTGGACTTCCAAGTTTTTTGGGAAGGTGCCCTAGTCCTTAATATGGGGATGAAATAACGGGACGATGCCTCATTTGGGGGGAAAATTTTCGCCTGAAACCAATTTGGGAATGAAATTCCATGGAGTAAATTGGTAATTTGGAGAGACATTGCATAATTTCAAATATATTTTTCAGAGGGGAAGGTGCCATTTACAAGTTTTCCTCAAACTCTCCTTGATATGGAGAAAAACTCTTGTTTAAAGCACTTTTTAAAAGTTATTTACTGAAAATGCCAGAAAAAATTCATTTATTTCGTACTTAGAAAATGTTCATATACTACAAACAAAGTCTACTTGTATCAATGACAAAAGACTAAATACTATATATTATCAAAGGCAATATTTCAAAGATGAAGAAAATAATGCCCACACACAATGTCATAATTTCCAGAGCATTACTCCATTTTAATCAGGAATTGTTAATACTGCTAATAGGAAGGAAGTTTCACCTGCAGCCCAATTTTAGCTGATAAATTATGCATTTGTTATCATTTTTCACACAAAGGCATATCTAATTTCTAAAAAGAACTTGAGAGTCTCAGACACACAAGTGTTCTATTACAACATAATGGAAAAAAAACAAAATTAGGTCTCAAAACTGAAGTTTCAATTTCAGGTCTGCATTCCTTCTTGAAAAATATTCACATCAACGTGTAGATCAAGACAGAAACAACTCTAAACCAGTCTATTTCGAGTCTGAAATTACCAATAATCCAGTCCAGCTCGAGTCGGAAACGACCTAAACTATTGTTTCAAATCTGAAAACCAAGAACCATTCCAGTTAAAGTCAGAAAGACCAAAAACCAATCCTGTCCAAAAACAAGTTCAGAGACTAAAGCTAAGTATTCGTACTTTTAGCCATTTTTATGCCCAGCAAGTTAAGACTGATCAGGAGACAAATAACACCTGAAATAATGACTACCCATCCACCTGGAAAGGAATGGAGTTGCGTCCACTCCAACACAAGAGGTAGAAGTTTTGACAACAAGGGTAACAAGTGGAACTATTTTCTGTGCTGTTATTAGGTTGACAAACACTTTTTCAATACGATGACATAGGAAGGAGACTTCTGGGAAAATCACACAACAATCTACTTATGGTATAGTGCGATTTTTATTAAACTGTCAGAGCTGAATAATTACACAGTTGCTGAATGCGATTATTTTTAGCTTTGTACCACAGTCAATACTTTTTCGTTTATTTTACCGTTAGGGAATGTCCCATTCCACATGTTTATATAGTAAAACAAAGAGTATCGTGTCACTTATGTAATTAATCGAAGCTAAAAATAAATGGAAGCATTGACCGTGAAATTATGCTACTGACAGTTTAATAAAATCGCACTATAATCAAACCATGATAATGTTTTACAAACCTTATAGACAACAGTTTGCTTCAGAAACTAACATCACAGATACATACACAAACAAACTTAGATTTTATGTTCTTGAAGTAAGATACTGGTGGTAAATACAGGTGATGATTAGTGGAGATGATAAACACAAGATACTAGTCTGATAACACCCTGTAATGATTCAGCAGATTTTTTTCGGAATATTTGTACAATCAATGATCTGGAAATGTGAATGCCATCTTATAAGAAACATTCATTAAGTTAGGAAACATTTTGAACACCCTACTCCACTAGTTACAGTGTCCCTATCAGAAAGCTGACTTTACAAAAATGTCAAAATGTCATTTTTTCTCCCGATAATGGAGATAAATTGAGAACTTAAAATAGAACCAGTCTAGACGTTTTACATGTTTGTATGTCAAATATATGTCCCAAAAAGGAAAGTACCATGATTTTATACTATGGTTTATCACTACACTGGTAACCACAGTCGTTACTCATACTTCATGAATTCTTCATGAATTGTGCAAGAAAAGTTCAAGAAAAAACAATAATTTCATGAATTCCTTTCGAAGTGGAATTATACCACAACCCTCCCTACCTTTATACACCAAATAAATGTCCACCTTCACAATTTCAGGTATTGTAATTTTTTCTGCCATCATTGGAATAATTTTTGGATGCAGTATATATCATTTAACCGAATATCAATTTCATTTATGTCCAGGCACTCCTTAAATAAATTTTGGTTTGCAGATTCACAACCCTATCTTTAAACAGTGGATTGGTAGGTATGCATTTTTTGGATAACATTTATATTTGCTTGTACTGACTCAATGATAAAATATAATTTATCATGATCTCATGAACATTTAGCTTCAGGCGATTCTTAAATGAGTCGGTCGGTTGTCTATATGTAAATCAAAGATTTTTAAGGATAGTCTGGCCGAGTTGTTCTTAGCTTGAATGGGGAGACATTCACTAGAGAAGGCACATTTAATAGGGAAAAGTAGGTAGGAAGACAAAGTGAATAGATATATATAGAAAGAATTCATTATCCCCAGTGAAATAGTTATTAACTAATCATGAACTGTTCATGAAATATGCTAGAATGGTTCAAGAAAAAATAATGGCTTTATGAATTCCTATCTCTGAAGCTGGATATTAAGTAACATGTGGGAAAAACATGATGTGTTCAATTTATTGATACCACATTCAAGCCTGCTACAGATGTCAATGCTTATATTTATTTTCTAGTCTGTATTTTACATCAGTATATAATTATGGTTTGGCATACAATTGTTGCAATTGCCAAATCATTTTAGATAAGGTAATGTAAAACTATGTAAAGCTAACATTTAACAGTTAAACAAGAAAATCCCTAACGGATTCCATCGGATGATTTGATGAAAATAAAATCAAATAATTCTAAAATGCACAAAAAAGTAACACACGCAATTAAGTGACTATGAGCCTTAGACAAAATTCAAGAGAATTTCAAACTGATTCTTACAAAATGATTTAAAAAAAAGAAAGAAATGTTTAAGAAATTCTGTACAATTACCTGACAATATTCCTATCACTGAAGGAGAGCATCAAAACACAAATGCCCAAAATAAGAAATAGCCAAGTAACACCAGTATCCAATACTTCCACTTAGCTGGTGAGTCTTCAAACACAAGACGAGAAATGACCAGAAAATACACAATAAAAAGGAAGTTGGACAATATCCATTTTTTATCTCAATGTCCTAGACGCAATGAATAAATAACTATCAAGTGTAATAAATAATTGTCTAGACAAAACTTGAGAAATCGGAATTGATATTACTCAAGTCTTTTCGAAGCAATGTCATACTAAGTCTATGTACTCTCTCTCAGTCGATGAAAAAGACTTAATATATAAAGTTAAACCTATCACTCCGCATGGTAGAATGTTTCCTCACATATTTTATCCATCCTTGCCTTTGTTGGGATAACATACTGTGACAGACAATCTGGTCAGATCTAAAAGAGCACTGACAATTATTCTAAAACTTGTCACTTGAACTGCGAGACATAAGGTTTTGCTGAGCCCCACTACAACTACAATGGTAAGGCACTCGAAAATCGAATTTCATCAGGCTTAGGGCTTGGGGGGGGGGGGCATTATGGCTCTACATGGGTCCAGGGATGATCAAACCTTGGAAATCCATGAATTAAATTCTTAAAAACATTATTTCGACTTATTTCTTACACTGCTAAAACTCGACAAAAAAGGGCCAATCAAAAATTACCATGGGCCGATCTGAAATTACCAAGAAATTGAAATATTAAGTACATAATAAGTACTGGAAACAACTGGATAGCATGGTATTTGTAAAATGTAATTTGTGAATCACACGTCTAATGAATCTAACAACAGGTAATATGTTCTCATCATTAAGAATTTAGTTGAATGTTTCCATAGCAATTTACATATCTATGCATATATCCAATACTAAAATAAACAGGAACAATTCAGGCAGAGACATGCTGACTACAAAACCATTACCCAGTATGGAAATTAATGAAATTTACATTCTTCATCCTAGGAACAAGGTAACAAGCAGCGACACCATAATAAGTGAAACACAGACACGTCCTTTCCCTCCGACGGTAATTTGGCGAAATTTTTCGTAGTCCATTTCTTGTCTCCTATCTACTTACTTTACTTAAGATTTTACAACTTAAGCTTTTACAATCGCTATGTTTCTCTCAAAAGACCTTAAGATCTCGTTCTTCAATTTAGAATAAAATTCCATAATATTCTACCTAACTGAACAAATTCAGAGAAAGCAACTTTTAGACGAAATTTTGCAAGATCACATTATTAGACTTATAATACAACTTGAAAGTTACTATCACTCTCGCAGATGATAGTGAAAAATTTGATTGAGATCTATTGCAAAACATATTTGGCAACAACTAGAGCCCGGTATTTGGACGAAATAATAAATTACTATAAAAACAAATATTCCAGTCCAACTAATAAATATGGAAAATAGCTGGGATCTTGGAAATTCTCAGGCAAAATGTGATGTCTTTTTGTAACACCATCAAAGGACACTACACAGAGTTTTATACCATCAAGAATACAACAACAACAGTTGATAAAAAATACACAGTTACAGGAACTATAAGCAACAACTACACACAAGGTAGATAGGGGAAAAAGAGAGAAAAACATTGACAAAAGCAATAAGGAAAATAACAAGAATATCACAACTTACTTCAGATAGATGATAATATATATATATACATTTCTGGCTTGGATACAGTCTATACACTATATTATGAAGACACGAATGTTAGGAAATGCTTTTTTTTACTATGTAGTACAGCAAATGAATTCCACAGCTGTAGTTTATAGGAGGTATAAATCACACTGGTTGGAGTCTGTAGTAACTTTTCTATACTACTAAGCATTTTTTTTTTTTGCTGAGGGAACAAAAAATTTGGTAATTCTTACGATTTAAAGAAAAATATCCTACCGCAACAATACAAGTAAAACTATGAACATTTTCAAACTACACAATGAAAATCTACAATACATCCAGATAATATTTTATCTGAAATCAATTGAATTGAATTTTTAAAAGTCTGAAAATAAGAAATTATTACCTGAATCCAAATATCCATGTATTCCGAAATTTCTGCCATTTAAACAACGCAGAAAGCAATCCCATCTGTTAGATACAATATGATTAAGTAATCCTAAAACATTCTAACATCAAAAATATTCCATCCAAATTCAGTAAAAATTCTATTAAATCCCCTAATCATTATCATCAAGTTATCCGTATTAAAATAAAAGTAGATCGAAATAAAAGTATAAAGAAATAAAGACTTAAGTTAAAGAATTTCAAATGAAATTAGAGAAAATATTTCCACAAAATATTACAATCGTTTTCCACGGTTCTTCTTCCTCTTATAAGCTGAGAAGTATTCTTATCCGACTCTCTGTAAGAACAGTTTGCCTAGTGATAAGTTATTCCCCGATGGAAATGCTACGTCTAGACGCCATTGGTATTCTGGTGAAATATTATGGAGGTGAAAACTATTCAAGATATTCCGATAGTCTGCCAATTCCTGGCATTGAATTGGTGTCTATGTATAATTACTTATGAGAATGTGATAATAACATTAGAAGACTTACGTTTTGCATTCTTAAAGAAAGGCATACTAAAAATCCTGTTACACCGAATTAACTTTTTCAAAAAGTAAAGAACAAACACCTTAACAACTTCCAGTTTTCGATTATAAACCCATCAATGAATGAAAATCAACATTCCTGCACATTAAGAATGCATGATCATTGCAAACACTGAACTTCTGTATCCAAATATCCATTATCACAAAACTCTCTGCCCAGAACTCGACGCTAATAGTACAATATATGCATTCTGCCGATATGGAGTCGCCAAAATCTATCAAATACTTGAAATCGCTGAATCAGCTGTTTCTCGTTGACAATATAAGAAGTTTTTCATGAATATTCAAAAGGCACAATTTCGTCTTAACAAAGAATTGGGAGACGAGCCAAAACTTCAGAATAAAATTATGTCTACCATGAAAATTATTGACGGCTATTGCTCAACAAATGATAGCAGTTATGCCTTTCATGTCTGCCAGCTTGCTCTAAACCTATTGGAAACCTACCAGCACTTGTGTTACACATTTTTCCAGACAAAGTTTGAAGAAAACTTGCTTCTAGAAGTTACAATACCACTTTCAGTAATAATATAAAATTACCTCTTGATATTTGAGTTGACATAACAAAATACACTTCAGATATTGCTTCTAAATGCCAAGTCAGAAAAACACGAGTCACCTTTTTAACATAACAATACAAGTTACAAGCCCCGTCATACTTTCACTTAGCAACAGAGCGAAATATATATTGAGAAAAACTGTTAGCCGTATAGCTACCATACCTTAAGTCTAGTCATGAACTAAGAACATGTATAGTCTGGAGACATGACTGTATTCTAGGTCACTTGCCTACCATCAAATCAATATCAGTTCGTCAAGTTAAGGTCAGACACAATAACTATACATTATACAACGTAATAAGAGATTTCTACAGAGAACAGAGGCAGAATACAGAATACCAGAGAGAGAGAAATCAGCTTTGACAAAAGCCGACCAACCCTAGAAAAAGATCATTTGATGACAAAATAAATCAAGAGTAGCTAAATAATTATTCTCAATTTGATGTAGTTGGTCGCGCATTGTGATGATCCAGACTTAAAATAATTGCAACATCAATGTGTACAACCATCGTAACAATTAAACATTAAATAATGATAGCTGGAAGACCCTGATGCTATTTTAATGTTTCAATCTGGTTTTAATATCAATAATCAATTTAATCATGCGTTTGAAATCAATACTGATACAAAAGAACTTTTTTTGTATCTGTTAAAATTTCAATCAATTGACAACATTTTCTATCCTAGTGATTTTTTGTCTATTTTTCATCCATATTTACAGTCGAAGTTATTTATTTTGCTCACAAATCACTATCATTAGCTCTATTCAAATCAACATGCAACTGTAATAAAGAGTTTAAAATATAAAGGGAAGAACTCTACAAGTGAACAAAATGTTGCTCAGGGTAATATAATCATTCAGTAGGGTTAACAATATTTCATTTATATAGGTTAGGTGGCTGGTTAACCTTACCATTTTTCTTGGACTGTATTGAACTAGTACTAACCTGGGAACAACCAGACTCCAATCCTCCCTAAGCAACCGCCTACTTTCTCACATAAAGAGACATGGTCGATAGCCGGGCTCGAACCCACAAACCTCTATCAGTGATAAGTCACAGTGATTTGAAGTGAGTGACCTTTACCACTTGACCACGGAGGCAGGTCAAACTAACTTTTAAGTGTGAATATAACTTTTTGATTATAAGCTAACATAGTTTACCGCTACTACACAAGTATGTGTCTACACCTTTAATTCATTGTATGTTCACATTCAGAACTTGTTGCAATAAACAAGACACTAGCATGAGAAAAAAACGAACCTTTTTTACAGAATCACAACTAAAAAAAAATTTGGAAGTAGTCCATTCAATTGACGAGTCATTAAATGTTCAGTTATTTCTCATTCATATTAAAAAAAAAAAAAACTTTACTAATTCCGTAAGATACATCCAAAAATGATCACAAATGAGAGAAATATAAAAATTCCAACACCCGTCCGTTGTCTGGGCCAACTCAGAAACCAAGAATTTATCACATTTTTCACAAACAGGACAAGTAGTAAAGTACATCAATACTTTTATAATAAACATGACTTGAATCAATCCATTAAAAAAGCCACGTCAGAATGACAAGGCAAAAAAAAAAACACCCAAGTTTCAGCCAAGATCCCCCCCCCCAATTTTGAGTTGGTAGATCAGCAAAACTTTTTTCCATGACTGTCAATCACTTGGCACTGGTGAATTTTGATGTGGACCAAAGAACTCTACCGGTACGTTTCTCTACATCCACGATGTAATTGTTACACTGGTTCCCAGATACTTTCAGTACTTTGATTTATTCCAACTTTGAGATACATTTCATATGTTAATTTATGCAAGAAAATAATTGACTGAGAACGGAAATACAAGGATCGGCAGAAAAAAATAGTGTCAGGTCGGGTTAACAGAAATAAGGAACTTCTAGCCTTATTCTCGATCGGAGTTATAATTCAAAGCACTCCAAGGAAAGTTCAATTAATTAAATATAAAGTTGTATAAAAAAAATTACATAAAACAAATTGCCAATCACACAGGCTATCTGATAAACAATCAAATAAGTGTGGGGTCCCTTGCCAGGGGAGTATTATACCACAGTATTATTCCATCAGGATCAGCAAGAAGAAGGCAGACATTAACTACTTAATATTACTGCTTTCAGAAACTACCCAATGGGACTTAATTCCAACTTTTTTCTGATGAGCAATTCTCAGAAAAAAATGAAAAACAAACTTACAAGGATTG